>ML681967.1:3025626-3044368 GCA_007922195.1 Podocnemis expansa | reverse complement strand
GTGACTGTGGGATGCCAAGGTACTTGTAGCTGGTCTGTATGTCTGCTATGTGGCCTGCTGGTAGTTCCACCCCATCAGTCTTGACTACCTTTCCTCTCTTTACTACCATCTGGCCACACTTCTCCAGTCCGAATGACATCCCAATATCCTCACTGTAGATCCGTGTCAGGTGGATTAGTGAGTCGATGTCTCGTTCATTCTTAGCATACAGCTTGATGTCATCCATGTAGAGGAGGTGGCTAATGGTAGTTCCACTCTTGAGCTTGTATCCATATCCATTCCTTGTGATTATCTGGCTGAGGGGGTTCAAGCCAATGCAGAACAGCAGCGGGGACAGCGCATCACCTTGGTATATGCCGCACTTGATGGCCACTTGTGCAAGCTGCCTTGAGTTGACTTCCAGTGTTGTCTTCCACAGTCCCATTGAGTTCTTGAGGGAGGTCCTTAGTATCCTGTTGACTTTGTATAGTGCCAGACATTCACAGATCCAGGTTTTATTTATATATATAATATGCTCTATAAAACCTTGTTGTGTATCTTTGCACAAGTCAATAAAAATCATGTCCTAAAGTGGAACATTCAAAATTAAAGGCACTCAAAAGCAGAGGCCACTTTTGGAAATATATACTTTCACTTCTCTCATTAACATTTATCTAATGTGTTCTAATTCCGTGATGGAAGATTTAGTAGAAGTGCACAGCATTGTATTTTTTTTAATTGAACTTGCATTCAAATTTTATATTTAAGTCCTTGTTACAGGTTTTTACTGAAGCTGACAAAAACCTGGAATTTCAGACTCAAAATTTAAAATGCAGACTTCACAACAGTGTAAGATTTTTGCCTAGATACTGGAGTGGATAATTCTTCTACCACAGGACTTTGAACAGTATATGATCTTGTATATTCCACATATCAAAAGGGCAGTCAAAAGCTCTAGCCATTATTGTGAATTTAATTGATTTTTTTCTTTTCAGTACAAGAGCCCCTTCTAGAGAGGGGGGTGTGGTCTCTCACAGACTGACAGGGAAGGGCAGCAACCCACCCTAAGTTAGTAGGTGGAGCCAGGAGAGCCACAACCACCTGTTGTCCCACCCCTCCCCACTTCTTACAAGAAGTATAAAAGGCAGGCCCCAAAGCTCAGTTCAGTAACATTGTGTTTGAAGCTGATGAAGGAGAAAGGTGGATGCTTCTCACTTGCTGTTGGAGTGGGAGCCTGAAGAGGACCTGTGCAACACTGAAGGCTTGTCAGGACTGCCAGAGCCACCAGCCAACAAGGACACATGAGCTGCTGTGACTGCGGCTAGCTGTAGGCCCAGGGGATGGAGGACACCCGTGAAGAAAAGGTACATGGTGAGGGGATTGTAAGAAGTAGCCCAGGGACACTAGTATCATACCAGAGCACTGGTTGGTATGTTTTGTTGGGATCCCTGCTGATTCAGTGGCAGAGCCATCATCCACCGTTAGAGCCTTGGGATGGGACCTGATAGAGTAAAGTGGGGTCTGGGTTCTTCTACCTCTGAAGCCAACCCCATCGGGTAGTGGCAACCCTCTCCTCCACCTTAGGCCAAGAAGCCTGAGATAATATATTAGGCAGAAGACTGGTACTCCACCAGACCTAATTCCCAAGACTGCTCATTTCCCATTAAGGGACTGACTGTCTTTATGGACGTCTAGCAGCAAGGGGGTGTGATTTCCCTCCAAGGCTCATGGGGAGGGTTGGATCCCCTTACACTCTCAATGGTATTCCAACAATGCAACCACATTTCTTTTAATATAGTTGACGGATCAAAATTCCAAATGAACAGTGTTTAAACAATTGCCTAAATAAATAGCTATCTACTAGGCTATTACAGACTTCCTTGTATGTGACTCTTTAAACAATTAAGAAAAGGATAGTTAACCCATAATCATAAAAGTCCTATTGTTTTAAATCTGCATTCTGGTCCTGTGTAGAAGTGTAAAAGACCTCATTCTGAATGAAAGGATGAATATAAATAGGTGGTGGCAACCCTGTCTTGGGTGAGTAAACTTTTACCTGAATATACATGCCAGTAAAAGACCTTTAACACAGATCAGTGGACCTTAAAGGTAGCTGTTTCATGTACAACTAAACTCTGTTAGGAATCTACAGTAGCAGTATTCTAGTACAGGTCTGAGCAGTGGTGCTGGGACTAGGGGTGCTGCTACTACACCCCTCACTTCAAATAGTAAAAACTGACACAATACATGGTTTCCATGGTCAGCGCACACATTATAAAATTGTTCTGGCACACCACAGAAAAATTCTGAAGCCTTTACGTGAGTCACGCAAACTCAGTGGGACTACTCACCTGCAGGATCAAACCTGCCACTGACTTCAACAGTTTTATATCTCTCACCCACAAAATGTTTAGACAAGAAAATCCTACAACAAACAAAGACCCCTTATATCCCTTAATTTGTTAAAAAAGGTATAGGGAGTGAAGACATGACACCAGGGGACAGGAGAGAATTAAAAGGGCCATTTTAGAAGGCCAACAACGATGTCCCAACAATCTAGAAGCTTATTGCTTCTCTCTTAATAATATGAAAATCAAGAAAAAGGAAGGCACAGCTGCCTGTAAACGGTAGTGGTGCCAATAATGGGACCAGCAGGAAGAAGATAATAAATCTGTGGTATTTCCTGTCTTTATGTAAAGGTGTCTGTCTCTTAGGATTCACAGCTTCAGGGAAAAAGATTCAAGATTTCCCCCAGCAAATTTGTAAGAGCAAATCAAAGCAGTTGTTAAGATTCAAACACCGGGGAAGAGCAGATAGAGGAAGATGTTACAGTGTGACCTGATCCCATGACTTACACTTCCCTGCATTTATTTCCTCCCATTCTGTAAATTCCCTCATCTTCAAAGCATCTGACAAAGTGGAATTTTCTTCCACAAAAGCTCATGCAATAAACAAATTTGTTAGTCTTTAAGTAAGTGCCACAGGACTTCTTTTTTTTTTTTTTTTAAACTGAACTAGACTAACATGGCTGCCCCTTGGGAACTTCACTCCAAAAGGTAATTTCCCCTCTTAACATTCTCACCTTCTCATCAATTTATTGTTAAAGGCCCACATCCACACCCCTTGAATTAAAACAACTAGCTTGTTTTGCTAAAATAGACTAACAGGCTACTCCTCTGAAACTGCTTGAATTGACCTTGTCACTCTCATTTCTCTGCATGTGTGTATATATAACTAACATGCTAGTTTACATGAAATGAATCTGAAGAAGTGGAATTATGCACATGAAAGTTTATGCATTAAATAGATTTGTTAGTCTTTAAAAGTGCCATAGGACTCTTTTGTTGGCTCTGGAGAATCACAGTGAAATTACTAGGATCAGACAAAGTACAGTCTTTTGTGTGGTTTTGGGGTGGGTTTTTTTTTTAAATTCTGCTCAACTGTGGTGAATTTAAAAAGATAAAAAGGACAGTCAATAAGGATCTAGAGACGTTCAAAACATAGGCAAATTTTAAGATAAAGCTATGGTCTTAAACTAGTAAAAAGTGTTTTAAAAATCTTGTGCTATAATTGACCTCCTCATTAGGTAGGCTAGGAACATTGCAGAATACAGCATAACCAGCCACAGTAGGAGTACAATATATTGAGGAAACTTAATTCTCTCTCTGTTTTGTTACATTCCATTATAATGGATTTAATGTAAGATCTTAAGATACATCTCTTAAGTAAACTAGGACCAGGATATCCAAGCTGCTGAGTAAATTTCATTTGATAAAACAAAATTTTTTAGCCTCTTTGTATTATTAGGCTCTATATTCCTAAATCAAGTAAGCTTAAACACTGTGATATTTATGCAAATTATGGAAATATCAGCCAAGAAGTTCTCTTCAAAATGATAAATACTTGAATTACATTTAATATCAGAGTGAAGCTGAAATCTCAGGAGATGCAAGTATTTTCAAACAGAGTATTTTAAAACTGGGTTAGACATGAGACAAGAGACTGCATCTTCTGAAGTCAAAGCTGTTTTATTAGCAAAATCAGATGCAGTAACCAATATTTTAAATTGACATGAAAGTGCCATACTTTCAGGTACTTTCATCTGTTCTTCAGGTCCAATGGAGTGAAATTTTGCCAGACCCAAAGGTGAGCTATTCTTTGATGTCATTAAAATATATTTAAGAGCAAAGGGAAATGCCTATGTCATATTGTAACATGTTAAAATGACTGAACGTGCAAAGACACAACCTACAGTACCACAACACCTTCCAGGCCATGAAACTTTGTAGAATATTAGTCAGCTTTTCCCCCCTCTGAGAGAAGGGGCAAGAAAACATTTTGCTTCAGATAATTCTCCTGCCATAATTAGGCAATTTAAAATATCCTTTTCAGAATTGTAACCTTCAAAGAAAACTGACACGGAAGTCAGAATATTCTGATCCCAGCATATACCTTCTACCAAAGACTACAATATGAGGTCTTAAATGCAAGTTAAGGCCATGCTGCTTATTATTGTCCAATGCTTTTATAGATGCTATGCAAGGAGCTGTATCCTGAAAATATCCTGAAAATATCCTGAAAATATGCCCCAAAAATCTAGATCAAGGCAGAGTTGACAAAACAGTTTTCTGTCAGGCAGAAGATTTTTTTTCTGACCTATCTCAGTTGGCATGTAATTTTATGCATTACAAGCCAACACAGTGGAAGGCCTATTTACATAGAAAGTCAACAGGAAGGTATGAAATCCATAAAGAAGGAGGACCACTCAGGAAAAAAACAAGGTGTGGTTGGGGGAGTGGGGACAGGGAGGTGTTGTCCCTAAGAACAGCTTATGAACGTTACAGTATGAGGCACGAGACACCGTCCTATCCTGCACTTACGAAGTAAATGAACAGTGTGTTTACATTCATGAAAACGGGATCTCAACCACAGTTGGTTGAAACACTGCCATTGACTAAATGGGATTTTCTCCCATGAAAGCTCATGTGATAAATAAATTTGTTAGTCTTTAAGTGCCACAGAACTCCTTGTTTGCTTTGCTGAACTAGATTAACATGGCTACCCCTTTAGAACCTGTGAGCTGGTGCATGCTCTCTGTTTAACAAAATACTCAGCATTAGTTTTACTTGAAAAATACCTACCTCTGGGAACAGAACTGAAATATGTCATTAGCATGGGAAATCTTGCACAGTAACATTCCACAATATAACCACTTTCATTTCTTTACCCATCATTTTCTCCTTATGTAGTGGCACAGGTAGAGATGGGACTGGATCAAAACCTTAAAATGAACCTACCCCCCAGAAAGGGAGCCAAATCAGAGCTGCTGCTTTTTGCTCCTCAAAATTATCCAAACCTTGGGGAAAGGAGAGGAGAGAAAAGGAAACAGGAGAAAGGGGCACAAGCTGAGAAGAACAGTGTTTCAGGGCTGGTGGACAGAGCAGCACTCGGCTGGCATAAGCAGATGGTCTTCCCTGGCATCATCCTCCTTAAGAAAAGCCGTAAGTCCACTTAAAGAAAATGGTTACTACTCTAACTCTAGGAAGGCCAGCAAATGGATGGGGGGCAGGTTGCGCTGGCCTTATTATAAGCAGGGACCAAGCAAAACCTTTCTTTCTTTCTTTTCCTTCTTGCACCTAGCTGTAGTCTTCTCTATTTTTTTGCTTCATGCACCTAACCATATTTTAGCCAAGTGGGGAGCTGTTTTGCTGCTTGTGCCAATACATATTTGGGGCAATGCATGTGGAAGCTAACAACATATTCCTTATAAGAGACCAAACTGTATTTGCCTCACACAAGTAATCTTATCTGATACAGCTGAAGTAGTAAAAAGAGAAGGATTAGGCCTAGTAAAATATATTCAGATTTGTGCTGCCGAGCCATAGTTTGCAGAAGCCTTATTTTATTATTTTCACATAGTTCCATAATCACAACAAGAATTAGTTACAAAAGTAAACCAAATTAAATTAAAATGATAAATAATATGGGGAAACACTCTGTGACTAGACTATGGCTTTGGTTTTGTTCTTGGGAATGCAAAACTCTGAGGTTTTTTTGCCAAAAATCAAAGCACAGTCATCTGAGTCCAAGTCTGAAGAGAAGAAAAACGTTGAAGCACTAAAGACCCTCTCCTGGTTGTCCTTTTTATTTAGTATTTGACCCATGCTATAACATAGTTACTAAAATTACTAATAAAATCTTAATGCTTTTCAGGTGTCAGCTTCTGCTGCTCTTTATGCTTTAATTCCCAATGCACATGAAATGTACTTAATTTCCAAAATACTGTACATCTAAATTCACTTCTCAAGTATAATTTATATTCATCTACGGAATTAACTAGAAGATTTTACATAAAAAGCTCAAGTGGTACCTTTTCAAAATCATTGCCCCAATACCAGTCTGATTCCTGCTGAAGACTGAACGCTGCTTTGCCAGTCTGAGAAAGTCTTCCACCAGCTGCTGTTTCTGACCATTTGGGTTTTTCAAGTGAAAGATCTTTGCTAATATTTTTAGCTCAGGAGCAGAAAGCAAGTCCAGGCCCTCAGAAAGATCTTCTAATTCAGATTCTGTAGGTACACAGAAAAGTACTTGTACATTCAAAATACTACATATGACACTTTCTGGATAGTAGAAAGTCCTACCTATGTATGAAATAGTTATGATCCAGCAATTTAAACTAACTTTCCAAATACAGTTTGACATTTATTTATTATGAAAAAATGAGAGTCCTGTAGGACCTTACGGACTAACAGCTTTCTTTGGGCATAAGCTTTCATGGGCTCCAATCTACTTTGTCAGATGTTGGAGCCCACGAAAGCTTATGTCCGAAGAAATCTGTTAGTCTACAGGGGTGGCCAAACTTCTGGAACTCAAGAGCCACAGAAGTTGATTATTAAACCTTCGAAAGCCGCACTGAGGCATATAGCCATATATTATCTATTTTCTTCTTTGTATTTTTGTTTCTTGTTCTTCGACATCATGTTTAGAAGGACTTGTAAAACACAATTTAATGAGTAAACTGTATTAGGGCCTACCAGAAAATCTAAACTTGCCGTGCTTCTCTCTCCGGGCCCTGACCATGCCGTGCTTCTCCCCACTGTCCCGACCCCCTCCCTAACCCCCAGGGCCTGAGGCTGGCTCCCCCAGGCCGACTCCCACGCCCCCCCCCGGGCTCCCTTACATGGCTGCTACAGTGGCTAGGCACAAGCTGGAGCTCCCCCGCTGAGCATGCTCAAGGCAGGAGATTTTAAACTCATAGGCTGGGGCTGCTTTCCTAAATTGATTTGCTGACATTCTTCCGCGAGCTGCACTTTTTCGTTCAAGAGCTGCGCATGGCTCCCAAGCTGCTGTTTGGCCATGCCTGGTCTACAAGGTGCAACAAAAAAAATAAAAACAAGGAGTTGTCTGGCACTTAAAGACTAACAGGTTTATTTTTCGCATGAGCTGTCGTGGGAGAAAATCCCACTTCGTCAGATGCTTCGAAGATGGGTGAACTTACAGAATGGAATGAAAATAAATGCAAGGGGGTGTAAAACATAGGATCAGGTCATACAGTAACAGCAAATCAGAGCAGTTGTTAGGTTCAAACCCTGGGAAGCCTGGAGTCAAATGACCTTTTGTAATGGGAAAAGAACCCATAGTCTCGATTCAAAACTGCTTTCACAGAATTTAATTTGCATATTAATTTGACAGCTGAACTCAAATTAATATGCAAATTAAATTCTGTGAAAGCAGTTTTGAATCGAGACTATGGGTTCTTTTCCCATTACAAAAGGTCATTTGACTCCAGGCTTCCCAGGGTTTGAACCTAACAACTGCTCTGATTTGCTGTTACTGTATGACCTGATCCTATGTTTTACACCCCCTTGCATTTATTTTCATTCCATTCTGTAAGTTCACCCATCTTTGAAGCATCTGACGAAGTGGGATTTTTCTCCCACGAAAGCTCATGTGAAAAATAAATCTGTTAGTCTATAAGTGCCAGACAACTCCTTGTTTTTTTTGCTGGACTAGACTAACACAGCTATCCTTTTGGAAATCTATATGGTGCAACTGGACTCTTGTTGTTTTTGCTGTGCACAGACTAACATCGCTAGCCCTCTGGTTATTTAGTATGGAAATTAATAATGATGCACATGCAGAAGAAAAAAAACAGGAACATTCCCTGGCAATTTCAAAACAAATCACTGCTATGCACAAATCTGGACCAGTTAAATTAGAGTCAAACTGATGGTCCAAACAAATGTAAACTAACTTCTATCTTCTCCTCCTAATGACTGAAACCTAGCCAGCTCAGTCTAGTGAAACCATCCCCACCTTTTTCTCTTCAGCTGATTTGCACTACTAACTTAACTTAATGGATCCATCTGCCAATCTGCCTTAATTGCTTAACTACAATATCCCTCAACTTGACTCCCCCTGTTGGCCACCCCAAGACACAGAATGGTGGTCGTTGCCAGAGAAGAGAATTTAATTCCAACAATATGTCGTTTCCCATACCTGTCTGCAGAAAGCCTGCTTCAACCAGTTCTCCAATTATTGGCAACAAATCTGCACTGATCTCCGCATATTCTATTTTGTTAATTTTAATCCAATTCAGCTTGCGTTGAAAAAGTCTTACGTACAACTTTTGTCCACTTGCTGTAGTTTGTATTTAAACCGGGAAAAAGAAAAATCATTAAAAAATTTGCATTACACACATATACAGAATCTGCAAAGAAGTAATCACTCTGATGCAGCTTGTCTGTTAAAAGGTTGCTTTATATTTTTACAAAGTAATTCAGTTAAATATCAGATTTCAGCTTTGGAAATAACACAAGAAGCCCAGAGCTTTGTATGTGAGCTTGCAAAACTCATGGAAAGGTTGTTTCAGGCTATAAGGTTGCTTAAGGTTGTATCAGGAGGCTTAAACAGGACCACTTCTATGAACCACCACCAAAAGGGTTCACAGACCTGCCTCCTTACAAACAGCAATGTATTTTCTAATGGACTCTTGACACCATACTACTAACACAATCCAGGAAAGCTACCTTTTATTAACGCATGTACTTCCATTCCACTGCACCTTGTTTACCCTCCACAATGTCTATAAAGGTTATGCTCCCAAATTTCCTTAACTCTTGTTCTTCAAACCCTTAATTCTCTGACCTTCTCCATCCAGGATGCTGTAGCTCATAAACTGGTTGTACTTGTCGTCTTTACTGTAACATGTTCCTTCTCAATGGCCTGTACTGTGAACCTGCATGCCCAATCACTCCACGTGTTTAACACCATGACTGCCTGTTCCTTTGTAACACTTCCTTAAATTTTTTTAAATTGTACTTTCCCCTTTTAGTGCTAACCTCAAGCACTTTTGCAATTTTTCTTTGAAATGGTAACTTCGCTTTTCAAATTTAAATAGTCCAAATGCTTACATTCTTTCTCTTCAAATAAGCAAGTCTCTTGTGCGATGCTGTCTGGAATATGAATGACCATTTATTACAATATTGATATAAACACTGCAAAATTACAATGAATCTTACCAAATATGCCATGTAAGGGATCAGTGGATATGCTATGATTTCCTGAATACAAGCCCATCTACATCTATCATCTTTGTAGAGTCAATAATTAATGTATATTCTTTCCATATCTAAAACCTGTGCTGTGCTACTAGGTGTCATCCTGAAGACATTAGCATCAGCACTGCCCCAGTATGCTTGAGGGCAGGTCAAGGGCCATCAGCTATACAATGCACCTTGGGAGAGAAGCCAGCAACTACGCCTATGAGTCTTTGCATGCAGAGACATACCTGTGGGCTTGGACGCTTGAATGCTCTTCTGCACGTGTGCTGTGGGCTTGTTTGAAACAGGCCAAATGGCAAAGAATATAAAAGGCAGCTTTGCTATCACAATTTTGTCCTGATCCAAAGGTAAGAAGCAAGACTGAACTACTTTACTGGATCAACTGAAGCTTTGAAACAAAGGACTGAGACTCATCCAGGTATTGGATGTACTCCAGAGGAACTGTACAAGCTATACGTTCCCCAACTTGGTGAGAATCTGATATATAAATGCCATAGTCCATATATGGATCTGCTTGATATCTCTCATCTTGTTTCTTTTCTTTGATAATAATCCTTTGTGCAATGATATATATAGCTTTTGCTGATCAGTATATTTATCACAGTTGCAGCACTGACTTGCCTCTGAATAAGGGTCTTCAGATCCTTACTCTTGCCAAATATTAGACTGATTAAACCACACATAGTTAATAGGTCTCCACTGAAATTGCAAAATAGGCCATTTTGGGGGTCATATGTTAGCAATTCAGTTACTCCAGATCAAATTTAATTTGATCAGATCAGTTAAAAGGTACTTTTAATTGCTAACTCTGCTAGATTCTACCTGGAATCAAAAAGTTAAACTTTGTTTCTTTCCTTCTCATGTATCAACACAAGCATTTTAGAAGCCAGATTACGCCAATTACACCTGTGCAGCTCCTTAGCCAGCAAATTACTCCCTCAGACTCAAGAGATCCCAGTGGTTGCAATGGGATTACACAGATGAAACAATCTTTGCTTGTGTGGCAGAAGGGCAACAAGAATTCCACTGATGGTGGAAATTAACATAATTTGAACATATTCATACCCCTGGACAACTCACAAGAGTGGAGTGTTTTAGAGCCACATTTTGCCCTCAGACTTTACTTAGGCCACCAACTGCACCACTAACACTAACGTAAAGTGAGATGACTCCAAATATGCCCAGGGAGTAGATCTTTGGATTTAGAATGGGACATTTTTATAAACACTTCAGAGTAGAGCCACTCATCTGCCTACAATGTGCCTCATTCTGGCTGTCCAAGCCTGATCTACATTTCTATTCACTTTCTTAACCACGATGAAGCTGGTGTATAGGATCAGCATTGTGGCCTTAGCCAAAACCTACTGAGGTCACCAGGAACATCCACAGAGACTTCACTAGGTTTTTGGATTAGACTTCACAGAAGGAATAGCCTATATTTTTGGCTTAATGTACAAGATCTGTGTTTGAAAAAAATTGTATCTTCAAATAGATTTTACAGTTCATTCCTACTGAAAAGCAGTTCTTATGATTCAGATTTTCAGATGTCTGGTCAGAGTAAATAGGGCTTGTTTTTCTTTCAGCATGAAACATATCAGAGCCAGATCCATCACCAATAGAAGTACCTCTTATTTCAATCCATTTACTCATGTACAGAACCAAAATCTTCCAAGAAGTGTCAGATTAATCTGACATCTCTCTGAAATTTTGCATTTGGATCTACAGTTTAACTGAAAGACAGGATATATCACATACAGTAGAACATCAGAGTTATGAACTGTTAAGTCAATCACACAACTCATCTGTAACTGGAAGTACCCAAACAGGCAGCAGCAGAATCAAAATAAATTCAGTACCATCCTGTATGTAAATCCAAATTTCTAAACAAAATAGAGAGGATTTTAAAAGAAGATTTGACAAGTTAAGGAAATAGCTTCTGTGCTTGTTTCTTTTAAATGAAAATGGTTAAAACAGCATATCTTCTGCAGGGTAAAAACTTAAAAGCTGTATTTCAGGAATGTTAAGATGTACTCATCCCTGAGGTGTTTGTAACTTTGAGGTTTGATTATATAGCCAAATAGTTCCTTATTGGCCACAGATGTTAAAGAATGCAAGTTTTACCATGTAACTTTGACATTAACCTGCCCTTGAAAACCTGTCAGTTTGAAATATAGTCTTTAAAAAAAAAAAAATGAAGGTATTTCAGGTACAGCATCTGACTTTTGCCCTGTGACTTTGGGGCATGGTGTGGTTACAGTAAAAGTCTCTCATGTGACAACAGACCTCTCCTTGTTGCTGTGTGAGAGACCCAAACAAAAGGAGATAAAATCAATCAATTTATACAGCGCTGTAGGTACACAAGGTGTCTTCAGGACCCAAGCAAAATTTTTTTTTGGGCCCTGTAAAAACTTGTAACGGGGACCCCCTGGTAATTTAGGCTGCAGCCTAGGCCCACCCCCACCCCCACCCCCACCTCCAGGCCACAGGAAAGTGTACTCTTTTCCTCCCGCCCTAAGTGAGAGGCCTTGGTGTCTTGCAAAAATAAGACAAGGTCCTTGCTCCAAGCATCTTACATTTTAAGAACTTGGTGTGTCAATCATTAATCGTGTAAATAAATCTACATATAAACAGGCCCATACTGGAACCACTCACCTGTATAAAATTACTAACAGGTGTTTTCAAAATCTAACACTGCAGCAGTATGCTAATAAAGGAACATCAGCATTGGAAATAAACTAACTTCTTACTGTCTAAGATGAAAAAAATGCAAAAACTAAAATACTGACCATAACTTAATTTGGACATTAAAAAAACTCATTAACTGAAGCATGTCTGGTTGGTGGAATGAAAATGTGTTTACTTTCAGCATCCTCCTGCATGCACGTAGTTCTCTGGCTCTTGGGATGAGCTTCTAACTTGTTTTCCACTTTCTGTTCCTGCTCAACTATAACTGATGATAAAAGTAGACATATTAATCTGAATATGATCAGTTCTGATGTCAGTAGAAAGTAGCAGCTGATGCACAAGCTTCTTATATTTTTCTTTTGGTTTTAAACTTACTTCTGCCCTCCAGACACTTTTTTGTCTTTCAGTAAATTAGATGGTTCATTCCACTAGGAGAACTATATTCAAAGGCACTAGATTCAAGCTGTTACTTCCCTAGCGGTGTTACAGTTTCTTTGAAGTGTCTGATTCTTTGCAAGTCAGAGAGAGAGAGAGAGAGAGAGAAAAAATGCTGACTTGCACAAGAGATTCTACCCACTGGTACCCCCCATGGAAAATGACAAAACTTAGTCTGAAATTCAGTAACTGCATTGGAAAGACAGCTTTAACACCCAGGAATTAGAAAGGCAGACAGGAGAATAAAAGGTCCTCTGTTAAAAATTTACTTCTATCCAAGCATCATATTCTACAGCACATCACCTGGGGGAGAATTTTTTTGTTGTTGTTGGAATTGCTGCTGTTAATAAGGTGGCTTCACTCAGATGAAAAGCAGTATCAGGTGTTCAGTTGCAACTAACTTGAAACAAAAAAAGATTTTTTTCTCATTTTAAGTCAAAAGCCTGAGGAAAGTGATTACATGGTGATTATTCACCTCTGCATTTTTTAATTAAGCATAAATACCAATCATATTTGCTTTGTTTAGTGTTCTGGTTCTGATTCTGCATCAGTACCAGTTAGGTCTACACATTACTCCAGGAATGGCACATCATTTGCAGACTAGAATGAGGCGCTCGTATAGTACATTAAGGAGTGTTACCAAATGGTATTTTAATTTTTCCAGTAGAGAGATGGATTTAAAAAAAAAAACAAAAACAAAAAAAACCTGTGTAAAATATAGAAAACATGCCTTGCCAAGATGATCCATCTTGGACAAGGTAGGCAATAATGATTAATGAGACAAAGTAGGTTACATTTTAAGCCTACAGAGTTTGGCAATGCACCTTTACATTAACTGCTACTAAATTATTTTAAAACTCAAACACCTCACAGGATTTCAGCTAATGACGCCACAGAAAACTGCTTAATGATAGACATTTAGAACCAGCAACTACCTAACCATTATATGAGCTCTTCTTTAGAACATTTGATTATTTGCATCCATCGTTTAAACAAAAGGATAGCTAACTACAGATTTTTGACATGCTTTGCAAAAGCTTATGCAATAAATACATTTGTTGGTCTTTAAAACAGGATGCTTTGTTTATTTTCAACATAAAGCACTTCCTTTTTGTAAAGGTTGGGTGGGGTGGCAGAGGAAGAATAAAAAGTTGCTTTAAAAGGCATTGTATTGTTAAGATACAGTCCCTTACATAATAAGCACTGCAGCTAAAAAAGCTCTCTGCAGAACAGATTGGGACTCTGTAAAAGTAAACTACTGAAGTGGAGTGATACTGTCCTAATATATTCTATCAGCTTCCTTTAATAAACATCCCTATATCAAAAATCACCACCTGCAGAAGTCAAATATGCATTTTAGCAGATTGGCTTGGGTGCTGGGGGTTTTTTGCTTTCCTCTGTAGCATTGGGCATGGGGCACTTGCTCGTTGATTCTCTGTATTAAAGTCTTTAAATCATGATTTGAGGACTTTAATAGCTCAGTTACGGGTTTGAGGTTCATTACAGAATTGGGTCGGTGAGGTTTTATGGCCTGCACTGTGCAGGAGGTCAGAGTAGATGATCATGTTGGTCCCTTCTGATCTTAGAGTCTATGAGTCTAATGAATTAGTGAAGTATACATGCTATGCAAATAGCTTAGTCAATACCTTGTGTATATAGCAGCTGAGTTTCAGATCATTTGAGACTTTTAGAAGAATATTAATGGACAAAGAACTAGCAGCTTTTGAGCCATGGTCCACTATCATCATTTATTTAGCTAGCTTTCATCTGTTTTAATTTGATGCAGGAAAGGGATTTTAAACTGTCCAAAGGAAAATGAATGTGAATAATTGAGTATAGATAGCAATGCAGAGAAACTGAACATACAAAAAGTTCCACCAGGAGAAATATTCCTCTTCTGAATTATAATGAAGCATTTCAGCCATTAGTTAATCCTAATTGAGTTAATACAATTGAGTGCAGCCAATTCAATATTTTCAGGCTCAGGTTTTCAAAAAGATATACAAGTAACTAAGTGCCAGGCACTTTTCATGCACTCAGCTTAAGCACACACTGATGTTTCACCTGCACATACCTGTTACACACACAACACTAACAAGCACAATGAGGGAATTGTGCATTAGACTGGGATCTTGAAAAACTACAACAAAACTTAAGCACTTTGGAAGTTTGATATTCAGTGCCCTCAACAACTACCTGTCAACACCTTTTGTGTTGATATCCTGCCACAATAGAGTGCCACAAAAGATTAATCCAGCCCTCCTTACAAGGGTAAGAGTTGCTAGACTTCTATCCTCCACAGTCTGTAAGCTAGTAGTTTATGATTTGTATGGATTTGTTGCAAATTGCCATCACCGAAGACTGTCACCATTTTGATAAACTGACTGGACCCGCACACCGGTGCAAGTAGATGAGTAAGAGACCAAACACTGGGAGATGATATAATCATTGCCTGTGGACAGAAACTGGAGCACCCATAAAACCAAGGATCACATGTAGTAAGTACTCAGCTGCCCTCACATTGCCTACTCACTCAGACTAAAGAAAATTGTGCAAACACAGTGTAGTTCAAGAAATCCAGACTGAAGGTTGATAGCGTCCCTCTGGGTAATCTCCCTTAGCCTAGTGGTAAAATTCAACAACCCATATGCGGATTAGAGAGGAGAACCAGCTGCAATATGCATCATAGTCAAACTTCCAAAATGTGGAGGGTTTTACTCTCCAGCACTGAAAATATTTGTACAAGATTTAGAAACTATATAAGGATATGAGAGACAAGATGGTGAGGTAGTATCTTTTATTGGACCAACTTCTGTTTGTGAAAGAAACAAGATTTCAAGCGTCACAGAACCTCTTCATGTCTGGAAAAGGTAACTAGAGTGTGTCAGCTAATTAAAAGGGAAGACAGTTTGTTAAGGATAAGGAGGTAAAACAAGTTTTAATAAAATCACCTAAAATGAGCAGGCAATTAACACCTCTCCAGACAAAAGACAAAGCAGCATTGATAGGTTACAAATTGTAAGGAACCATAAAATCTCTGTCTTTGATACTGATTTTTCTTATTTTATAGAGCTATGAATTTAAATTCCCAGGCTCATTTTTTGAAGGTGTTAAAGTTTTCCTTGTGATAGATGGGATGCGGAGTGATCACTTCATAAAAATCATTTGCCCATGGGTGAAGGTGTTTTTGTCTTGTATCACTTTTCTGTGAGTTCATGTGAGAGTGTACTGACTGTCTGGCTTCACTCACATGGAAACCACAAAGTTGGTCCAACAAGACCTGTTACCTCACCCACCTTGCCTTTCTAATATAACGATTGTTAAGGAAAGCTTAATCACTTCTTGTTTCTCTTTTTCATTTGTATTTTTTTGTGGGGAGGAGGAAGAGGAGTTTCACCCTCACAGTTTACTTTGGAGTTTTATACTGGCGTCTCACCACAGCATCTAAACCTCTTCCATGTAAAAACAACAGCAATAACCAAGTTTGTAGTGGACACTCAACACAACAGGAAAGCAACTAAAGTAAAATATACCTGACAGTTGGTAGAACTTTGCAATAATGCTGGTGTCTTGCTCATCAAAAAGTCTCCTATCATCATGATTCTCCAGGACTACCTGCAGAACCATCAGGAAATTCCGGAGATAATATGGGTGATCAGAAGAGTCCAATGTAGAATCAAGTGCATTGCTTATTTTGTCTAAAAGTTCACTGGAAGGATTCTGAAAATCCAGCTTTTGCATAGGTTCTGAGAAAGCATGATTAATCATCTCATTCCTTAAATCTGCATGAACTTCCATAGGAAGTACTCCTGCATTACCCTTCACTGGGCAATTTTGTGTGCAACTCTCACTTGTCACTTGTGTCCTTGATAAAGTAATACCCTTAACCAAGAACTGAGTTTTGGCCTCTGCATGATCAGATCTCTCTATTTTATTATTTACTAAATGTGTTTTGTGTTTGACAAGATTAGGCACCAGGCCTTCTGAACAATTGTCTTTCTCAGTGTTCCCAGCAGCAGAGAGCACTGTTGCCAAGGAAGTAATATCTGAGGATATTAACCCCTGAGCAGAACCAACAAATATCTCTTTATCATTGTCTCGTGTTTCTTCCTGACCTTCATGTTCTTTTGTTAAACTGTCTTTGGGGACATGCTGCTTCTGAAATGCTGCTAGATCTAAGTAATTCTCTTTCTGAGAGCCCTCCCCAGCACAAGTCTCTCCATCACTCCATTCTGCAGCATTGTCACTCATACTGTGAACAGCTAGAGGTGAGAAATTCTTCTGATTTTGTTCTGCCTGTTGTCTGCTCTGGGTACGGTACCTTCTGGACAGTTTAGATGACAAGCTTCCCAAAGAGATACTTTTAACCATTTGCACACTTGGCTCATTCTGAATGTTGTATGTTGGAGCACTGTTATTAAAATAAGGGCTAGTTTGCCTTCCTACACTTGCTTTTCTTGTCAACGAGTTGCTTTCGAAGAGACTTGTATTCTTCTCTGGAGTCTTCTTTGCAAAGTACGGGCTGGAACTAGTGTTCAGGTCTACACTTGATGGACTTTCATTCATAGAACTATCAAGTCTTGAATCAACCAGAATCATTTCCCCATGGTTGTTCTGACATATTTCATCTATGTGCTTGTTGATCCCATACCTTGGAACCATCTGCCCACATATAGGACAGGAGACGTTAGCAGGAGCAATGTTGTTAAAAAATGAAAGGATAGAGGAAGGAGCTGAAGCTATGAGTGGCGTTCCTTTAACTTCTGCTTCATTCTTTTTCTTGTTTTTATTCTTTTGCTTGTTCTTACTGAGGGACAAGCTCCTTCGGGGTCTTTTATTTTCTGGAGATTCTTCTTCTGACATTATGGGCTTAAAAAAACTGTAGATTGCATGAACTGCTTTTTTGTGTGATATTTTCTTATTCTGAAATCATTAAAAAGAGGCGTTTTCTTGACTTCATATTATTTGCCTGTCTCCTCTCCTCTGCCTGCAAGGAAATATGAGAATTTAAGAACAAATCTGAGTTTACTGAAGAAAAAAATATATTAAGGGCCAAACATCTCCACCATGAATAGTGAAGATACAGAAAAGGCTATATGGGTCTGGAACTATTAGCTTCTTCTCAGCCTACTCTGCTACTATTGTCACATAAATGTGTCAATGCTCCAGCCCTGGACAGAATCTAGCATGTTCAGCAATGCAGTTGTGTCTGACTGGTCATTTTTACAATACTTAGTAACAGTCAAGTAGTCAGTCAGAACTCTTTCCCTTAGTAGCATTTCCAGACCTAATTTGAACAGGAGCGTCTGAACTTTAACACAGACCCATCAGGAACCTCAGGTTATATGTAGGCCCAAATCATGAGGCATGAAGTACCTGAGGAGCATATTTGCAGCTCCCACTAAAGTCAGATGCTCAGCAGCTTTAACAAGTTGGGCCTTTATATATATTTGCGGATTATAGCTCACCAATAGCCTGAAAATCACCTACAGGCTGAGTATGTCTGCGCTCTAAGGACTCCACCAACAGCTATAGTTTGCTCTTATAGCCTTTGCCTGGCTTCCAAGTGCACGAGGGAGAGGTTGCAGCTCCTATTTCAGCTCCTCCAGAACCTCCTCCTAAGGTGCAGGCTCACTCTTCCACACACTGTCTCATCTATGCATACCCCATGTGTGATGCTACAAAGGCACAGGACCACCTCATCAACCTCTTCCTCACCTTGGCCAAGGTAGCATCAACAACACCAAAGAGAGGAGATGTTCTACAACTGTGGGGTATACTTTCATTCCCCCATCTGCTCGTGTATTGGAGCAGGGTTCCTCTGGGCTGGGTCTGCTGCCTCTCTGGCCACCTTCCAGGAGCAATGAGCACTGTCCAGGATCCTCTACTCGATGTCCCTTTCAGGTTCCCTCGGTTTAGGCCTGTGACTTTAATACCTGTCCCAATTATTTCATTCCTTGTCCCCCATGACTAATTGAGTTCCTGGTTTAGTGGATCCTTCCCTCAGGCTGGGGTAAGGGATTCCAGCTGTAAGCAGCCTTGTGACCGCCATCCTGGTACCCAGATAATGCAACTACAGC
>ML681967.1:2990697-3024972 GCA_007922195.1 Podocnemis expansa | reverse complement strand
AAAAAAAAAAAAAAGCAAGGAGTCTTGTAGCACTTAAAGACTAACAGCTGTATTTATTGCATGAGCTTTTGTGGGAGAAAAATCCCACTTCGTCAGATGCTTTGAAGAGGGGGAAACTTACAGAATGGGATGAAAATAAACGTAGGGAGTGTAAGACATGGGAGCAGGTCACCCTGCAACAGCAAACCAGAGCATTTGTAAAGATTCACACTGCAGCCCAGTGGGTCAGATGCACCAGTGCAGGCTGGGGCCAGCGACAGCAGCGCAGGAGCGAGACCCAGCCCCACGCTGCCTCCATCCCGCCCGGCGCTAGGACCCGGCTCCGAGCGAGGCGGCGCCAGGCTGCTGCCTCGCTCCCGCACTCACCTGCGGGCACCCGGCTCCCCCTCCGCCGCAGCGCCGGGCCAGGCACGACGAGCCGAGCCCGGAGCGATCGATAGCCTCGCCTCCGTCCACTCCGCGGGGCCTGGAAGCGACCCCCGCCCGTTAACGCCCAGAGACTGAGGCGGCCGGCGCGGGCGGGAGGAGCCGGCGAGCGGCCCGGGTGCAGAATAGCCGCGCCAGGCCTGGGCTGTCCCGCGCGTGCTCCTCTGTGGGGATGACGGCGGCCCTTTGGGAAGCCACTCCCTTGTGGGGGCAGGACTGAGTTCCCGCCCGCCCCCGGCCTGTGCGCCGCCACGCTCCACCCTGCGGCGCGCGGCCGGTCCCGTTAGCCAGAGCGCGCCCCCAGGCGGAACCTTGGCGAGGCGGAACCTTTGTGTCGGCGCCCGCGCGGCGGGCCGGGGCGGGTTGGCGGCCGTGCGCCAGTCCCATGCGGGCTGGGCTCGGGCCGGCCGGGAGGGGCTGAGATGGCGGCGGTCGGCCGGCGGCTGGAGGGGTGTCTGGAGGTGCTGGGCGCTGCCGCGTCCCAGCCGGAGCGCTTCCTCAGGTGACGCTTCCTCCCTCGCGGTCCCACCTCGGCAAGGGGGGCGGCTCCGCAGCCTCGTCCTGTCCCCGCGCCCCCTTCCCGGGGCAGAGCGGCCCTCACTCGCCAGGCCCCCGCTTTGCTCCCTCGGGGCTTTACTGGGGGGAGCCCCCGCGCGTGGCCCGTTGCCTGCCCTCATTTGGGGGGGGGGGCTGCTCCTCGCTCCCTAGGCCTGGGGATGGCGCTTTCCCCAGGCTGCTCTTGGAAGATCTCCACTTTTTTTGCATTTTTAATAATGGTTTTATTGTATTTCTAACGCCCTTTGGGACCCCGACCTGGATGAGGACCCTGTTCTAAGTGTCGCGTGAGCTTTGGTGGGAGAAAATCCCACTTTGTCAGAGGCGTTGAAGATGGGGGGAGCGCACAGAATGGAATGAAAATAAAGCCCATTCTGTAAATTCTCCCATCTTCAAAGCGTCCGATGAAGGGGGATTTTCTCCCACGAAAGCTCATGCGATAAATAAATGTCTTAGTCTTTAAGTGCCACACGACTCCTTGCCTTTTTGTTGTTGTTGTTGAACTAGACTAACGGGGCTGCACCTTTGGAAGTTGTTCTAAGTGTGGTTCAGACAGAAGAGGAGCAAGGAGTCCTGTGGCACTTAAGGGACTAACACATTTATTTATTGCTTGAGCTTTTGTGGGAGAAAATCCCACTTTGTGTTATGCGGAGGGAAGTACCATCTAAGGATGCCTTGAGGTCCAACCAACGTGGCTAAAGGAATGTTAACAGTGTTGCAAACTCACGATTTTCTCTTTAGTCTTACAATAATACATGGCATTTTTCTTAAAGTCTTGGGATCTGAATTTATGTGATTTGGATGGAGGGTGAGGATGGAGATTTTTACCTTTATTAAAAAAAAAAGTTTCAAGCGCTCATGGTTGCTGGGGAAAGCTTGCAAATGTGGTCCGAATATAAATTAGAAATTTAGAAACAAGGAATAGCTTTTTAAATTTGCATGATTATTAAGATCATCTCTTTTTATTTTTTGAGACTTAATTTGTGATTCCCCAGCCCCAAGACTCAGGACTGATTTTACTAATAGGTTTCAGGTGGTGTGTAATAAAGAGGGTAAAACCAGTGATTATTGAAGGGCAACTAGATTTTTGCTGCAAAAAACCCGGAACAGACATAAAGGGAACAGCAGTGGGACTGTTTTGTAAAACTGAGTACCCAAGAACTAAACTGCAGAAGTATGTAGAAAAGAAACAATATTAAAGTTATACAAGTTCCCCTTTGTAAAAATGTGTTTAACTCAGATTGCTTACTGTGAGAAATGTATTTTTACAAAGTAATTTAAAAGATTGATTGTAATTGACTTTTAATTGTTAGCATTTCTTTCAGTTTGCTGTTTTTATGAGCAGGCTATTTTTTGTTTTGTTTTTATCAGTGTGCAAGAAGGGCTGGCTGCAGACTTCAGTTCATTGACAAAGACGCTTTATGACTTGCATAAAGTACTGGGGACAAAGCTAGTTCATGGGAGCCCTTTAAAAGAACTGGTGATAGAAAACTTTGATGAAGAACAGATATGGCAACAACTGGAGCTCCAGAATAATGCAGTTCTAGACTACTTCAAGAAAGCTATTGCTAAAAATGTTAAAGACAAAGATCTCCACCTTCTTCCAGCCCAAGAAGAGGATGATTCTGAGGCAGAGTCTAGCAGTGAGAAACAAAGGGAACAGGAAGACGGTATGGAAGCAGAACTTGCCCAGATTGAAGATGAAAGTGAGGCTGAAGAAAGGCACAGTACGTCCAGAACAAGGAAAAGGCAGAAATGCAGCGATGAGGATTCCGAGATTGACTTTGATGTCGATGAGCTAGAGCAACAGAGTCAAAAGTTGAAGAAGACTACCCTGAAAAAATCAAAAGAAAAGTCCATAGTGGATGATAAATTTTTCAGATTGGCTGAGATGGAAGCCTTTTTGGAAGAAGTAGAGAAGGAAGAAAGGACAAAGGAGGACGATGAGGATGATATCGATTATTTTGAAGACATTCTTTCTGATGAGGATGAAGAGGAATCTGAAAAAGATCAAATCAAGGTAAGGATATAATGCACTCAGAATTAGACATTCTTTAGTCACAATCCAATGGAGTTTAAATTGGTTTTAAAAACTGACAGGAAGTTGAAATAGGAAACAAATAGGAAACAAAATGGAGATGTCTATAAAAGGCGTAATTTAAACATTGAAATAATTCAACAAGGATTTGGTGGACTTTCATTACTTGAAACCTTAGGATTACAGTCAAATGCCAAAAGATGTGCTGTAGTTGCACTACAAATTGTTGGGCTCAAAGCAGGAGATTAAGTACTAGATTAAATTTTGTAGCTTGTATTGTGCAGGAGATCAGACTAGATGACAATAAAGATCTCTTAAAAATCTATGCTCTCTTCTCATATATTTATGGTAATACATGTTATCAAATAACTCCCTCCCCCAGAGAGTTTTGGATCACTCTTCAGGCCTTCATGCTGAAGTCATTGAGACTCTTCATGAGCACAGGAGTCTGCTCACGTGGCTCAAAGAGCAGCATCAGGCCATCTTAACACAAAACAGGAGACAGTGATAAACTCTGAGCGCTACAGAGAAGAAAGAACAGGGCTACATGGGTACTTAGGGCTTGTCTACATGTACAGTGCTGTAGTTGCGCAGCTGCACATCTGATGAAGAAGATCTATGCTGATGGGAGAGAGTGCCTGTTGTCGTTAAGACAATCGCATCTAAGAGCAGTGTTAGCTATATCAGTGAGAGAAACTCTTCTGCTGATGTAGCGCTGTCCACACCAGCGCGTAAGTCAGTGTAACTTACATCCCTTGCGAGGGTACTTTTTTCACACCTCTGAGCAACAGAAATTATGCTGACATACACTGTAATGCAGACAGTTTTAGGTGAGTAGTGTAGGTGCCATAAGGGTTTTCTAGATTTCTGGGAGGAGGAGAACATAAGATTTTGTAAGTCTGTGAATAAACTTGAACTACTGTATTTTTGTCTTGCAAGTTACGTTCAGGCTTTTTAAACTAACATTGCTTGTGACAGTTCTCTTCTTTCCATGTCTTATTTGTGATGCGGTAAGAGAAAAATAAGATGCCTCTGGATGTGATAAACTGAAGCACATGAGAACCATGTGTGAGGCAGTCTGGGGACTGATGAGCTTCCCCACACAGCTCAGCAAATACTTCAGTTTTTAGCAGCACATTCACTTCTTTTCTACTTCTGGGTCTCTAAGCAAATTAAAATAGAACTGACTATTACCTGATGACATTAAAAATGTCTGACTTGTACTAAGGCTGCTGTTCATGAGATAAATAGCTAACGTTGAAATCCATTGAATTCCCATTGCAGATTTTACATTGTAGTTTTATAACATGGTCCTCATGGTAATGATTCTTATTCAAGTGCTCTTGTCACTGAGTAACCTCTTGTTTTCCTCTTCTCTCCAGCCAATTAAAAGTTCTAGAAATTTGAAATATAAAGATTTCTTTGACCCTGTTGATGACAGTAGTGACTTGGCTGATGATGACAGTGAACATGATCAAAATCAGGAAGAGG
Source organism: Podocnemis expansa (assembly GCA_007922195.1). Taxonomy (NCBI): domain Eukaryota; kingdom Metazoa; phylum Chordata; order Testudines; family Podocnemididae; genus Podocnemis; species Podocnemis expansa. The sequence continues at coordinate 3,020,462 of ML681967.1, read as the reverse complement.
AAGATGACTCTGAAGAAGAGGAGGATGGAGAAAACATTTTTGAGGAGTATGTACATTTGAACAATCTGTAACTGTTCTGTAGGCTCTGCCCAGTTATTTGAACTGTCACTGACAATGTAAACAAAAAAATCAAATGGAAGTTTAGTAATCTCCTTGGCAGAGTTAACACTGTGGTATTAAAGAAGAAGCACCATTTTAACGCTTGCAGCAACTATTTCATTATCTGTTAATGTGCTTGGGTTTGGCTTTCTGTAATGTAAGTGTCACTTGTTCACTAAATGGTTGTTCTTTTCTCAGTCAAAAAGTACTTATTAGACAGTTTTGTTGTTGCCCTGTGGAATTTAAGTAAACGACTTAAGCATCTCCACTAGATATGTAGAAGATCACACAAAGACTACCTTTGGGGTCATGTGAGATCTTAAGCAGTGGTTCCCAACCTGGGGTCTGCAGATCCCTGGGGGGCTGCAGAGTCCCTGCAGGGGGGCCGTGGACAGGTTGGGAGCTAAGGCCGGATGGTGCTGGGGTCTCTGGTTGCCAGAGAGACCCATGCTTCCAGGCAGCTGGGAGCTTCCCCCAGGTAGGGAGTTTTTAAAAGTCCCATGCTCAGGAATAGTAGCCAGCAGCTCCGGCCAAGTAAGAGATGGAAAGGGAATGAGGGATTAAGGGCTGAGAGGGCCATGGCTGCAGCGGCTCTGCTCCCAGGCAGGAGCGGCGGGGGCTGCATTCTGCCCCCAGGGGCCACATGTGGCCCCGCTACATTCCAGCCACAGCTGAGGGGGGTGGGAGGGGCGCAAAGTTTTTTTCATTTTAAGAAGGGGTCCCCAACCTGGGAAGTGTTGGGAACCAGTGATCTTAAGGAAAGTGCAGTAAAAATTTTGGGAATCTCTGAAAATATATTGTATCTAGTAGCAGTAGTAGGTGGGCAGCTGCATCACCTATAAAAGGAATGGGGTTTTCTTACTTGTGGCTTCTACAATATATGAAGCAGTAAATGTTCACAAGGATGCTCCACTTCCATTTATTTAATGTCATTTTAATGTTTATAGGATTGAGGAAAATAATGAAAAGGAAACAATGAAGCAGAATAAAAAAACTAAAGACGTCTCTAAAAAAGTTACTTTTAACTTACTAGAGGACAGTGAAAAAGAAGATGATACAGATATACCAGATGAAAAGAGAACTGATCCCATTGGAATAAAATCTTCTTTTGAGAAAAGGCAGGAAAAGGTAATTAAAGCGTTTTAGTATCTCTTCATGCGTAATTGATCTGAAGTTTTCCACTAAACTTTGAGCGAAAGGCAATTGCGTTATTGATAATTCGATTGTATTTGTAAATATTGTCTGAAAGCTTCAGAACAATCTTAGAAGAAAATGTGATCCAATAGTGGCACATTTACAGAAAGAGAAGGCAAAAGATGTCCAAAGAATCTAGAAATACCTGTAATAATTATTCATATTCTCTACTCTAACTTCATTTCCCTTTATCGTTGCAAAATAAGTGTGTTCAGTTTCAATTTTTTAACTTTCAGGAAATTTTGTCTTTCAGATGAATGAAAAAATTAAATATCTAGAAAAGGAGTTGTTGGAAGAAAAGCCTTGGCAGCTTACAGGAGAAGTGACTGGACAAAAACGACCTGAAAACAGTCTTTTGGAGGAAACTTTGCTCTTTGACCATGCAGTCAGAATGGGTAAATATTGTTATGACAATTTTTAGATATTATGTTGAGTAATGTATTTGTTTTTACTGATGGTGGTGGTGCATAATGCTGTCTGTTTTCTCCCACTCTCTCCTCAGTCCTCCTGCTTACAAATCCAGGACACAAATAACATGGAGAAAACTTGAATATTTATAAGGCCGTATTTTCTATTTATAGAGCGAGCAAACAACTTGCTTATCTTTCTCAATCTTTCATGTGATACAGTCTCTCCTGGGGAAATTACTTAGTCCATCTTCATTTCAGCCAATATGCTTCATGTGTGTATGTTTTCTAATGCTTTTTTCAGTCTTTTGGTTTTGTTTAGAGGTTACAGACCAAGAGACACTAATTAAAACCTAATAAAAATATCTCCAAATCTGTTAATCTACTTTTAATTTAAAGAATTTGTTTTTTAAAACTTGCTGTTTTTGCACTCTTAGCCCCTGTGATCACAGAGGAAACCACCTTTCAGCTTGAAGACATCATCAAACAAAGAATAAAAGATCAGGTCAATAAGATTTGATTTAACTTCTTTATTTTATTTGGAAGCTTATACATTTCAACAAAAGCCAACCCTAAACGCTTCTTGGAATGTTGAAATGTACTCGCATTGACTTGGAACTTTGAGGGCCCAAGAATAAATCCCAAGCATAAGTTTGAGGTGCTTAAATTTTTTTTTAGGTATTGATTTATCTCCTGAACATTTCTGGAATCAATAAAGTAACTTACTGCTTCAGCTTTATGCTGGTAGTGCCTTCCTAAGGGCCCCATTCTGTATAGTTTGAAATCTATAGTATATCTCAAACTGTAGATAATTGAAATTACTGACACAGTTTAGATTCAACTTATAAAAGGGCTACTTCAGAGTTGTGAACATGGAATTTCTATTATGAAGATATGCAAATCTCTGTTTAATAATCTCTCTTCAGAATGTTGACCAAGAATTATCTTTTTAGAAAAGCAGATTCTCTGGGTAAATGACTGTAATATAAGAGGTTTTTTTCATCTGTTTAAATTGGTTGTTGTTTAATTGCACAAAAACCATATTTCTGTTTATAATTTGTATCAAAAGTGTTTTCAGAATTTTATTCTTAGGTGTTAGCAAGCTGTCTTTGGTTGTAGCAAAAAAAAAACAAAAAACCAAACCAAACCAAAACCCTAGCAAGTAGGTGAGGGTATCTGTATTTGTTTTGTGTAACTGGGTTTGAGGTTTTTTGTGGACTAAATAAAACTTCTTAGAAGACACTGACTTACAGTATGGTGCTAGCAGAATTAGTAAAGAGAGTTCACATTGTTTAAGAAGTTGCTCAATGAAGCTTGAAAATAAAGTGGATGTGTGAGGTAAAACAAATTAGATGTCTGATAGAATTTGCTGCATAAATATAGTCTGTTTAAATTTATTTGATGCAATTGCATCATGTTTAACATTTTTATGGTTTTGTATTAGGCTTGGGATGATGTCATACGAAAAGAAAAACCAAAAGAAGACGCTTTTGAATACAAAAAACGTCTAACTCTGGATCATGAAAAGAGCAAATTAAGTCTTGCTGAAATCTATGAGCAAGAGTATTTGACACTCAACCAAGTAAGTTATGAAAAAGGGGGGACACATGCCATTGCTGTTTGTTGGCTAAATCAAATAGTGACTGCTTGAAACGTTTTTAATTTTGATTTTTAAACGCTGAATTACTATAAATGTTGGAAAATCTGATGTGTTCAGTCACTACAATCAGAGCAGTTGAACTGATACAAAAAGTTCAAATATTAAATTTGCAAAAATTCTGACAAGACTGAACCATGGTCTTAAAATATTGCATAAAAGATAATGGAGAGAAGTTACTGGAACTGTGATGGCTTTCAAAAATGTCCATCAGGGAAAACTAATGTTGGGCCATCTTTTGAATAATTCACATGATAGATTTGTTCTTTTATTTTGGTTAAACCACTTCAGCGGGTACCATCGGAATAATTATTGGGCATTTCATGGATGATGCAGATCCATCAGATGAATTACAAAAATGTTAAAAATTCAGTAAATCTGAAACTTGAACTTATAAAGCCTTTGTTTTAGTCATATTTATGACATCTATTTAGGGTGTGGAGAAACATAGAAATTCACATATAAATTTGGCTTAAAGTGAATATCTAAGAGCCTAAGATGCCCTAACCTCCATTTTTCAACTCCACGTAATTTGGACCCACACCACTACCTACAATATGAAATGTTACCCCAGAATTGGATCCACTGAATCTACTGAAGGTCTGAACTCTTGAGTGGTGGTCTCAGTCTGGGGGAGAGTTTTTTCCTAGGGACAGATAAGAGAGATCTACGTCTGCTTGATTTTTCACTGGAAGTTGGGTGCCTCACTCCCATTTATCTTTAGAAATCTTTTGCTCAGCTGTTCACATCTTGAATATCATTTAAACCTTCTGTGGCTCAATGCACCCATCTGTAAAATGGGCATAAACTGCATATTGTAGCATTACAAGTGATCATGTAAGGGAGCTTGAATATCTTTATATTGAAGTTGCACTATAAGTGATGTTGCTGTTAACTTTACATTCTTATTAATACAGCAAAAAACTGAAGAGGAAGAAAATCCTGAATATGTAGAAATCCAGAAAATGATGGACTCGCTCTTCCTAAAACTGGATGCTCTTTCCAACTTCCACTTCACACCTAAACCAGTGAGTCCATTAGTTTTCACAATTTACTGGACTCCATATAATAAAATACATTTGGGAAGTACCTGTAAAATGAGGCATTCTTTCAATGCAACTGTTTATTGTATATTTTAGAAACTTTGATTATAATGCACCTTAATATAAATGGGCATGTATTTAGTGTGCCTTATTAAGGTAATAATAGGTTGCTGTGATATGATATGCATGTACCTGAACAGTCTTTCCTTCTTTCTAGCCTGTGCCAGAGGTTAAAATCATCTCAAATCTTCCAGCTATAAGTATGGAGGAAGTAGCTCCAGTTAGTTTTAGTGATGCAGCTCTCTTGGCTCCAGAGGAGATAAAGGTAAGAAATTAATCTAGAGCTATAGACAGGCTTCCTCTTTGTGCCTCACACTGAGGATACCCTGCAACCGCAGAAGAGCAAATTAATTTTCTTTGACATTCTTCTCTTGTAACTCCTTCAAAGAGATTTAAGGATTCCGGTATGGTGGAGTTGGAGGGAGTGGGATGAGCTGGCTTTGCTTGATTAGTTATGGCTACCTTCCTTGCCAGATGCTGGACACTGAGCTTCCTTTCCAGCATGGGTTATTCTGTTCCTGAAAATTACCCTACTGTTCAGACTGTGTGACTAATACCCCTAATTCTTAAGAAATATACTATACCTAATCTGTATTACCCCAATTTTATCTTCAGACATTTAATCCTCTGTCTTTCTTGCTTTTTCCTATAGGTACATGTGTGTGTCTATAGGGAGAAAGTTAAGGTGGGGGTGGGGAAAATAAATTATATCTGTGCATATTGCAATCTGTAAGACTCTTGAATTCCCATAGTTAGCATGAGTGAGTTATACTGTTTAGTGTCCTCTGGTTTACTATCTCTCAGCGACAGGAAATGAGGTACAGGAGAAATGAAATAATCACAAAAAATATTTTATGTGAGAGACAAACAGTGCAACTTACACTAGCTAGTCAATGAGAAGGGTATGGCATGTACAAGGGTAGCCATTCTTTCGCTAATACTCAGTAGCCTTGATAGGATTTTTTGATCCAAAGTGATGCAATTATGTCTTCAGGAAAAGAGCAAAGCTGGAGATGTGAAAACAGATGCAGAGAAAACCACCACAGACAAAAAACGAGACCGAAGAAAGAAGAAGCTTCAGAGACGTATGAAGCTAAGGGAGAAGAAGAAGCGTCAAAAACTCCTAGAAAAAACAAAACTGGTACAAGGCACACAACTCAGCAAACAAGCTGCTTCAGCAAAGTTAAAAAAGCTCACCAAAGAAGGCAAAACAACATTGCTCAAGGTAAGACGGTCTTAAATAGTCTAGTGGTAACATCAAATGTATATATTTAGGCCTGGTCTACACTGGTGAGTTCTGTCGCCAAAAGTCAGCTTGATTGACAAAAAGGAGGTGGTGAGCGCATGGCAGTCAACACCCAACTGAAAAAAAAAAAAAGTCATGGTTGTGATGTGTGTGTGGTGGGATTTTTCTTTCTTTTGGACATCATAAACCTCCTTTGCTGAGAGGTGTGGGGCTTTTGTTGGCTTAGTTAGGGATGCAATGTCAATGTAGAAACTGTCCCCCCCGATGTTGGCAGTGGGGCTGTCGTTCTTTTCTGCTGGAATGATGAAATTGATAGGAAAACCCAAGCCTGGGTTGCTGCAGGCTCAGACTTAGTCTCAGCTGCAGGGTCAGAATTCCTGGTGCTTCCCCACTTCCTCCCTTGCTGTGATGGCCTTGACAGCTCCAGGGCTCAGCTGTGAAAATGGCATGGCAGCTTATCCTGGCAGACAGTGGGGAACAAAAGGCCTGTGCGGCTTTCCCCGGCTCCGGGAAGGGGAAGTGAGAAACCCCTGGCATCTTCCCCAGGTTCCCAGCTGGGACTTGAGGGGCAGCCCACAGGCAGTGGTTCTCAGCTCTGCACACTGTTCCTTAGGTTGGTGGAAGCTCTTCTTGTGAGGATGCACTCCACCAAGCAAAGGAGGGTGGTGTGGATGTGAGCCAGAGCTGTAATTACAGCTGTGGTGTAAGTCGACGTTTGTTGGGTTGACTTTCTTTTTAAGTGTAGACAAGACCTTGATTGGTAATTGGGTGTTGTCATTTTTAAAACAAATCTTATGGAAATAGAAGTCCTCAGCACTGGGCTACACACCAGCTGCTTTGTCTCATCCTGTTCCCTCCCCCAGCCCTGGCATAAAGCAGCCCTGCACTCAGACAGCCCACACTGTCACAAGAACTCTTATGTCATCATCCTTCTTTTGCATCTTTCTCAGGCGTTGGGCTATTCCAGCTGCTCTATTGATTTCTTGGGGTGGTAAAGCTATTTTAACATCTGGCAGGGACTAGCTGTATCTTGATCAATCACCATATTAGGAAAAGGCAAAGGACGCCTTTTTATTCCCTCTGGACTGAGCACTCCTTTGACTGACAGAATGTGCCTCAAGGTCTCAGTGTTTAATTTCAGAACAAAGAGAAGTCTGACCAGTTACATTTATTAATATTCACAGTGCTTATGTTATCTGTATAGATGATTTTTGTTTCTACTTTTAATAAACCATGCTAATTTTAAATGATTATTAGGAATATTTACATAAATGGTTTATTCTGCAATTGCTATTCCCAAATGAGGCTCTTTTATAATATTTTAAGGCATCTTGCCCTCTCCTTTAGTACATGCAAATTACTTGATCTGAGGGTCCATCAGAGAATATATGAACCGTACAACAGTTATTTTGGAATTAATCTTCCCAACATGAGCTGCAATACTGGAAGAAAATAGCATCCATGCTTAATTTTATGCATGTGAATAGTCAGTGGAATTCCTTGAATGCATAAGTATTTGGACAATCAGGATACTAGCTAGTTTCTGAACTTTATAGATATAATGCATAGTACTACTTTAAATTCAAACTATTATCAAATCTGAAAGGAAAAAATTAATTGTTGTACAGAACTTTTTTGTCATATGAAAAGATGGATCTATAATATGCTATACATACTCAGGTATTAAATATATATCATGCCTGAGGGATTTATCATATATGAGATCATTAATTCTAAATATTAGAGATTTTATAGACCTAGGTGAAAAGAGGAGATAAAAAGTAGCTTTCCTCAGTATATGTAAAACATTTGTACATTTGCACTTTATTTTTATAAAAGCAGCAAACAGTCTGCATTTTCTCTAGCAGGGACTGATAATATCCAAGGATTCACTCCTGGATGGGCATACACACCTCTCATTAACATTAATACACATTAAACACATGCATGACGAGAGAACAGATTCCTTAGTCTTTTGAAGTTAAGATATGTGAAAAACCCAGGATGGCATAATAGCTGTTTGCATATAAGTTGTGAATTAGATCACAAATAGAGTACAGTATATTTAAAATGAAAAGGTTGTTTAAACCACTGTTCCACGGAATACAGGTGCTCCTCAGACATAGCACGGGTGTTTCATGAGCCACCCTGACCCCTCCCCATCGGGGGTGGGTGCTATGTGAGGGTGGGAAGGAGCAATTTAATGCCTCGACCACAACAAAGCCTCTAGCTGCATGGTGGTGGACATTGACACACACTTGGAAGCTTTGCTGTGACTTGGGTATTTTAAATCTCCCACTACCGTTATCAGCATTTTCGAGAATCTTTTCATCAGGTCTTCTGTGTAAAGAAATTTAATATCTTTAGGCATCCCCTGGTTCACTACAGGTTGAGAAGCACTCGTTTAAACAAATAATTGTGTAGTTGCTTTAGTCCATTGGAATCTTTTCTAGTTCGTTGTCTGTTGTAATAAATGCTTTGTCTGTTGACAGGATGAAGGAAAAGACAAGGCTTTGAAATCATCTCGTGCATTCTTTTCTCAATTACAAGATCAAGTGAAAATGCAAATCAAAGGTGCAAAGAAAGTACAGAAGACAAAACAAGAAATTTCTGCTCAAAAACTAAAATTGTAATACATTTTATACATGCTGTTTCTTGTATATATTAAATGGTTCTAACTTGTTAACTTCGCACTTTGACTGCTAGCTTTTATTTTATATAGTGTTGAAAAATCTTCTGTAAATTGAAATAATTTTGAATGGCTCTCTTGGTGCTAGTGATGAAAATATGCTAGTCTGTTTATGCTTTTTCCTTCTACTTCCCTTTCCTTTCATAGGATTTCAGTGTTTTTCTTCCTCTAAAAGTAAGCACTCAAACAGGTGAATAAGGAGGAATGAAGCATCTATGAAAAATCAGTATTTTTATATATTTGTCTCCAAATTACTCCCTTTCTTACCTTTCCCCATGTACACAGAAACGGTTAATGATGTAGTGAAACATTGGATTTAGCAGTCTGAGACCCTTAGTTGTGGATGGGCTTAACTATTCAGCTATTGTCTGTTGTAACACTGTCTGAAGATGCTTTCCAGGAGATCAAGGCTGAATAGTTTCTTATTGAACCACTTTAGTCAGAATACACTGATGCCATTTGATAGGTTGTATGCCGTTGCAGATGCCACCACATTGTTTGGTTTTTTTTAATTTTTGTATGTAGGAAAAAAACTTCAAGTGCCTTGTGTTATTTCCACCCATAAGAATTTAACCTTTTAGCTGCAGTCATAGCTGTTACAACCTTAGCTTCTGAGGGATTGTAGTATTTAATTTGCTGGCATATAGAAGAAAGATGCAAAGCTCAGTTGTAGATCAGTGTACCTCTGGCTGCTTTGTACTTATTACATAAAAGTTATAGAGCTGAGAGGGATTGGGAGAGGATGTCTGGTTCAGTTCCCTGTGCTCAGGGAGGTCTGCTTAACCTTCCTAGCCTGTCCTTGACAGATGTTTGTCTAACTTAGTCTTACCCTGCAATGACCAGGATTCCACAGTCTTCTTTGGGAGACTATTCTAGTGCTTAATTATTCTTGTAGGCAAGATGATTTCCTAATACACCTAAATTAATCTCCTTTATATCACACACATGAAATTCTCTCTTGTTTTTGTTCATAAGAACCTAATAGGTGGCCAGGGTATCCTTTTTAAAACTGAACAGTATTTTCCTGCTTTGCTGATCAACAAAAATCTAAGAGTAGTTTCATGTGCTTGCTATTGGGGAAAGAGATGCTTCTTAGATTGTGGTCCTTAACAACTTTTGTCCATTGTTAGGATTTCCGACAGTTGAACAGTGTGAATAGTCGTGTTGGTACGCAAAGCGAGATTGCATAATGGAATCTGAACGAGCCAAATGGAAGTGTTTTAATGACTTGGAATGTTGAGACAGAGCTTTTCAATTTTTGTCTCTTGCGGCAATGAGCAAACATTTCCATATGACCTTGATGGCTAGCAGCAAGTGGATCCACCTAATTCCTTTCCAGGAAATATCTTGAATGCATACAAAGCACCCCCAACTCTGGATCAGTCTTGGTGCCTCAATTTCTTCCTTTTGATGTTTGCTAAATTGAGTGACTTCTTTAATACTAGAACATTCACTGATTTAGTTGATTCAGAAATCAATCTGGGTGAACTGGTGCAAACCCCTAATGGAAAGGTATTTAATCTGGTTTAACTCCTGCTTAATTGATCTAGCTTGTGAAACTGATAAGCAAGTGTTAAAACTGGTTTGAGTTCATCAATGCTAATTTCTAAACAGATTTAAATTAGTGTAATTATCTATTTAGTATATGCAAGCCCTGAGGAGGTTAAATGGTAGGCCGTGATGATCTTAGATTTTCACTCTATCATTGTATAATGCCTTAATTATCCCTTTGATGCTCTAAAGCAGTGATTCCCAATCACTTGCAGCTTTTTAAAATGGCTTGCGCTCAACTCCTGCTGCCTGGGAGCCAGGCTGCAGCCACATTCCTTTTCTATGGTCTTGGCATAGAGCCAGGAGCTGAGCTGTAGCCAGTCTCCTCCCACCCAGTCATGGCGCGGAGCCAGGAGCTCAGCTGTGGACTCCAGTCCCAACGTGGAGCCCGGCGATGGATGGACATCAGCCTCCTGCCTGTCCTTGTGCACTGCCAGGGGCTGAGCTGCACTTGGAAGCCTCCCCTTGGTCTGGCACACAGCCAGGTGTTGGACTGTGGCTGCTAGCCTCTCACCCGGGTGCTTGCTCCCACCCCTCCAGCCTCACATCTGCATAGTGCCTGCTCCCAGCACCAAATGAACTGTTTTAACAGTTTATTTTTTTTAGAATTTTAAATTTTAAATTTAAACTTTTTAAAGACTGTTTTTAGCTTTTTAATTTTAAATTTGCTTTACATTGAATGTTTACTTTTAAATCTGTCAAGATCTATAGTACTTAATTGTGTACTTTGTACTGTGTACAAATATATCAAACTTTTTGAGTTCATAGATGGGGGCCCCTTCAGGGTTAAAAAAGTGATATTGACAGCCCTCAAGCCGAAAAGGCTGGCAACCACTACCCTAAAAAATTTCTGACTTATCCTAAGTATATTTTATCAGATTGTTTGTTTGGTAAAAAAAAATCATACCACTTCTTTTAAGTACCTGAAATAAAAAAAGAAATTGCTATTTTTAACATCATTCGATAGCCCTTAAAATATAATGAAATAATTCTTTCTTGTTATAACATGGCCTTGGAGGTGTGGCTTTTGTGGAGTCAAACTGTGCATTTGAAGTCCCTTTCAAATTAATGAAGGAACATTTTTTTCCTTTCCCTTATAATGTATGTGATTTAGTAACTCAGTATTTTGAAACAGTTTAAGCTCAGCATCTTTCAAGCTTCTAGGTTTTAAGGATAACCATTTATTTATTTTCAAGAACTTTTTCAATAGATTTTAAAATTGGGAGTTCTGGCAATCTCTCAGCTTCTTGTTTCAGTTGAATTATTAAATAGAAAGTCGGATGCTTTATCTTACACGTGCCAGATTCAGCCTCCCCTGAGAGCTTCAAGAGCAGCCGCTCATCTTTTAGGATTTGGAGCCTTTTTTCAGTCTCTTTGGAGATACTGTTGTATTTTTTAAATCTTTCAACTCACACCAGAATTTTCTGAAGAATGCAACTTTAGGATTTCTTTAATTTTTTTTTCTTTTATTTCTTCCTTTTAACCATTAATCCATCCAACACCTAATAGCTTTTGGATCGTGATCTCAGTTTAGCCTTTGTCGTATGACTGCTTTAATGTTGAATATCTTTGCTGAACTTGATGCTGGTCATGTGCTATATTTGTTACAAGAGACTACGTAAATATGATTTTCTGATTAAAGAATTACAACAGCATATGATAAAGCACTTTTTAATATTTTCTTTCATCCATAAAGCAAGAAAGCTGTATTACAAACTGCTTCAGGCCTTAATCCTGTGAAGAATGGAGGGAGCTAGTGCAGGACCAAGACCCTGATTGCAATTGGTTGTGCATGGGCACAGGCTACTTTGTTCCCAGCCCTCTCAGGGGCCAGCTAAGCAGGCCTTCTGCTGCACTGTCCCTGCCACTGTCACACCTGCCCAGCTCCTATCCCTGGGACAACCACCAGACTTTCAGCATCTTGATGGTATTACAGCAGCAGGTACCATGGAAGGTAAGAGTCCTGGTGGTATTTCCCAGTCACATAATACAGAGGCTGCAATGGTGCCTTCCACAATGATATGTCTGGCTGTGTGTGGACATGGGGGAAAGCCATGGACACAACGTACTGTGACTTTAGCAAAGCTTTGGATATGGGCTTCCTCAGTATTCTTATTAGCAAGTTTCAGAAATACAGATTGGATGAATGAACTATAGGGTGGATAGAAAGGTGGCTGCATCATTGGACTCAGTGGGTAGTTATCAATGGCTCAATGTCTAGTTGGCAGCCACTCTGAAGTAGAGTCTCCCAGAGGTCAGTCTTGGGGCCAGTTTTGTCAGCATCTTCGTTGATGATTTAGATGAGAGGTGGATTGCGCCCTCATCAAATTTGTGGATGACTTTTAAGCTGTTGAATACATCAGAGGATAGGGATAGAATGCAGAATGACCAGATTGGAAGATTGTACCAAAAGGAATGTGGTGAGGTTTGATAAGGACGAGTGTAGAGTCCTGCTCTTAGGATAGAAGAATCTTATTCACTAGTATAGACTGGGGACTGTCTGTCTATGCAGGAATTCTGCAGAAAAGGACCTTGGGGTTACAGTGGACAAGAAGATGGATGGGAATCAACAGTGTGCCCTTATAGCCACTAAGGCTGATGGTGCATTGGTCTGCATTAGAAAAGCATTGTTAGCAGATGAAGGGCAGTGATTATTCTCCTCTATGCAACAATGCTGAGACCACAACTAGAGCAGTGTGACCAGTTTGGGCCTCCCAGAAAGGATGTGGACAAATTGGAGAGTCCAGCAGAGGGCAATGAAAATGATCAGGGGGCTGGGGCACATGACATGAGCAGTGGCTGAGGGAACTGAGTTTATTTAGTCTGCAGAAGAGGAGCAAGGGAGTATTTGAAGCAGCCTTCAACAACATGAAGGGTGGGTTCAGTGGTTGGGGGTGCTAGGCTGTTCTCAGTGGTGGCAGATGACAACAAGAAGCAATGGTCTCAAGTTGCACTGGAAAAAATTTCACTAGGAGGGTGGTGAAGAACTGGATTGCCTTACATAGGCAGGTGTTGGAATCACTATCCTTAGAGGGTTTTAAGGAATGATTTAGTTGGGGTTGGTCCTCCTTTGAGCAGGGGTTTGGACTAGATGACCTCCTGAGAACCTTCCAAACCTAATCATCTAAGATTCTGTGCAAGGCTTGTCTCCTTTAATTTTGAAAATAGTAGAGAGTTCCTTTTCCCCATAGGCAAAGACAAATCCAGGGAATCACAGGTGACTTGTGCCCCCAAATAAGTCCTTTTTCTGTAGATGATGAAGATCCACCACTTTCTGCCTTTATCTCCTATTGTTACTCCCTTCTGAATTGCTCATATTTATATATATCCTATTAGCTACCCCTTCCCATGCTTGCAGCTACCCTCAGACATTCCCTTTTTGTGTCTCCAGTTATCACCTTTTTACATTCCCCAACTTCCTACCCATTTCTTTCCCCTCCCAAATTCTCCTCCCCAGGAATCACACTCCCTCATCTTCCACACACAGCTATACTGAATTGCCCTTCACTTTTGCCTGGAATTCTCCCGTCTTCCATTCTTCCACAAGCGTATTATCCCCATTCATTATTTACAGATTGATTTTTTTTTTTTCCACTGAACTTGGAGGTAGCAAACAATTGTTCCTCCTAAGGCTACAATTATCTCTCTTTGCCTATCCCTACAGTAAGAACCTGCAATGGCAGGACATTCTCAGATAGCCTCTAAGGGCAAATTACAAGACTTGTTAGCAATTAAATTCTCAGTAAGCAATATACTAGCTATAGGATGGGGGGGGGATTATAATTTGCTTACATTCTAGCAACCCATAAAGTTTTTATCCAGTTATTTTGACAAATTTTATTAATTCTGTTCCAGTAGACTTTATTATTCTTTTTGTTTGTTGGTTCCATTTAATCAAATGAGTGTGGATGGTGGGGACAGAAATCTTATAGTGATGCTATATATTTATATAAGTATAGTAAATAAAATATGGGGCATTGTTACTATTAGAATAATTTTAATACTGCACCTTTTACCCCTTCTTTATTCCCTGGCCTGCTCCCAGCACTGAAGGTAAAGCTTTCATCTCTGTCCTTTCCCACAGTCTTATCACAGTTTGTGTGAGAGCCTTGTCCTCTGCAGCTCCCACCTTCTGGAGCAGTTGTCCAAATTTACCTCCGTGTCATGGGGTTTCTGCCTCCTTTAAAATCTCCTCTTAAACAAAATATTCCAGTCTGTGCCTTTTGAATGGAGTCTTGTTTATTTACCATACAAGATGTTTCTTCCACCATGCCCTTGATTTTTACATTGTGTGCTGCCTGCATGTGGGTAGATCGAAAGAGGATTTTCATAGGCCCTAGGATTTGTCATAAAAAGGGTGTTACAGATCCAGGCCAAATTTTGTGAAGTGTTTTAGGGATATATCTTGTTTGGAAGGCAGTTCAAGACACTATACAAAAATAAGTGCTGATCCACAGTCCTTTGCTACCATGAATAACTCTTACTTATATGAGTAATTCCATTGATTTAAGTAGAACTACTTATGAGAATAAAAGTTTACAGCAGTAGGCCCTAAAACTATACATTGTATAATCATTGGTTTGTTGTTGTTTTCTCCGCTTGGATGACTTTAGTACTTTGGTAGATTTGGAGAGTTATCAGCACTGAACACATTTTCTAAGTATAGTAACAGTACAGTCATCTTAGTATGCAGTTTTGTGTCTCTGACCTAGATTCTAGGATTTTTTTAACTTACATTTTCAGCAGACAGACCAAAATGCCTGATGTCATTGTGCATCACTAAGAAAAAATTCAGGTAGACATATTTGCAGAACTGGTTTATTAGGCTGGATTAATGTTTTTCTTTCCTTGTTAAAATAGTTACATTATATAATTCCCTTCAAGGTTATTCCTTAAAGTCACACTACTGGTATGCACTAAGTAAACAACCTTGATGCAGGAACTTCTGCAGCAGTTGAGCAGTGGGAAGTGAGGAATCCACCTATCTTTCTGGCTGCAGTTTGCAGAAACACTCTGCAGCTGTTATTCTTTGGGGTTACAGCAACCTTCTTTGCTGTAGTTCTTCCTATTTTGCAGAGTTTTGGCAGGTAGCTCCACATAGTAATGGATCATCTGGCTTCATCCCAACTGCTGCCACAGTTCATCTCTTAAAACCTCCTCTGTGTGATGGGATGGAGGAAGACCTCCAGCATGAGGCTGAGCTTTATAGTGCACAGAATGTTCACAGGTGTGACAGACTACCCATGCACTCTTTTAACTGCGCTCAGGGCCTTCCACGCTGTTATATAGAGAAAGGGGTGAGAGAGATCCCTATTTGATTAAAGCAGTTAGCCAGTTTTGGGAGTCTTGCAGTTTCTTTCAGGTAGGAGAAGAAATTGATGGTGTCAGATATTTCTTCAGTACAGACCTTTTTATCAACAATGAACTATAAAACCTGTTTCCTTGAACATGGTAGGACTCAAGTAATGGAAGACAGATTGCCTGTTCTCCCAGGGCTTCTGGAAGTTCAGGGAACTGTGCCAAAACCCAGTTCTGCAGAAGGAAATCAGCCTCAGGCTGTGAACACCAGCTGAGACCCAGTGGAGAAGCAATTGTCATTTGCTCAAAAAAATACCATGTTCAGTATTTTGAAGCTTGCTGGGGTGGGTGGGTGTGTAAGAAAAAAAAAATCTGGAAACATTTTGTGGAAGGTTTATATAAAAGTACATTCATGAGGAGAAAAAATAATCAAATACATCCTTACATCTACATTAGTTTTGCCCCAGGCTCATGGCCACATTTTTGGCCCCATTAACTAAATGATAAAGTTACAATTTTGTATCTAGTATGCCCACCATTGTGGTGTCTAGGAGCTATTCAGTTCTATTAAAACCAGAGCTGTGTCATTATAGTAATTATTTATTGTTTAAAAAGACCTTGAAAAAATTAAGCAATTGTGGTATGTACACAGGTTTATTCTTCATGCATTTTAATTATTTAGAAAGACACTGACAATTCAAAATTAATATATTGTAAAGCTTCATTTTAAAAGATACTCTTGTGCAGGCATGCTTCTGTGCCCAGAAAGAATAACCTGCAAGACAGGGTCAGCTTTCCTTTCCTCTGTTGGTAACATCGGGTCACTAAAATTAAAATACAGCAGACCCCAGTTACAAACACCACAGTTATGAACTTATTGGCCAACCACATGTTATTTGGAACTGGAAGCACACAGTCAGGCAGCAGCAATGGACACTGTTGCGCCCCCCCCCCCCCAAAAAAAAAAAAAAAAGAAAAGAAAAGAAAGGCAAATATAGTCCTGCTGGAGCTTATACCTTTCAGTGAATCAGGCCAGATCTATAGGAGGGAAATCTGCTGTACCGCCATGGAGACATGCCATCCAAAGGGCACAGAGTATCACAGCAAGCCTATTTTGGGAGTTAAGTCTACCTAAAGTAGACCATGGTTCAGGGAAAAAAAAAAAAAACAAGGCATCCTCTGGCACTTAAAAACTAACATTTATTTTTCATATGAGCTTTCATGGGAGAAAATCCCACTTCGTCAGATGCTTCGAAGATGGGGGGAACTTAAAGAAGTGAGATTTCATCCCACAAAAGCTCATGCAAAAAATAAATCTGTTAGTCTTTAAGTGTGACAGGACTCTCTTTTTTTGCTGGACTAGACTAACACGGCTGCTCCTTTGGAACATGGTTCAGGAAAACACTTAAACATGAAGGCAATGGTGTCTGAAGTGGGCACTCTAGGAATTCACAGTGTGGACTTCATGGTACCAGTGGAGGGTATGTGTAGCCACACGAGCTTGGTCCTATGCTACTATTTGTAGTGTGCTAGTCTGAGCCCTGTCAGCCACCCAGCCCAGACCGTCTCCCCGCTGCAGTGTAGAAGTCCCAAAGGAGGCTGGAAATAAGCATTTGTGGCTATGAGAGAGAGAGGAATGTCCCAAGTTACTGGAGAGCACTTTAAAGCAAAGCCGTGTGACTTCAGATAAGTACTGTGCTTCCATTACTTGAGCATCCCAGCGCTGCCTGGGGACCCAGATGAAAAGACAAAGTCCTGTCCCAGTGTGCACTCAGTTGGATTTCAACTGAGACTCAGCTGGTCTCTTCTTTGGTTGTCCCAAAATCTTGGACAGGTGGCTAGAGGGGATGTTGCCAGCACTGACAGGCCACAGAGATGCAATGAAAGCTGTCAGCACCATCTGTGTTACCCTCCACTTTGGCAGGGTAAGATTCCTGTACTTTATTAAAGAGGATATGCCCCAAAGCAAAGTGCATCTGCTGAGCTCACACCTTGGTTTTCAGCAGAGGCAGCTTCAGGCTATCTGGGGCCCTAGGTGAAGGCCCACTGTGGGGTCCCCATAGGCCCCTGTGAGACCACCCCCATAAACCCAGCTCCCCCTGTTGCCCCTCCCCACTCTGGCCCTAGTTCCCAGCTGCCAGCCCAGTCCCCTTTTCTCTGCCCCCCCCAAGCATCTTCACCATGGGTTCCCTGACCATCCCCCCACCGGCTCCCTATCCCTGACTTCCCCCAGGGGGCCCCTTCACCCCCTTACCTGGGTGCCGGAGCTGCTGGTGGGAGATTTAAAAACAGCTAGCCTGACACAACTGCCTGCTGGCCAGAAGGCTGACCCACTCTGCCCCGGGTGGGCTGTTCTGCAACCCCCACGGTGGAACAGCCAGCCCAGGGGAGGAGCAGGAGATCAGAGCCCAGACTCCGGACTGGCCCACTCCAACCCTGGGCCATCTGTTACCCATCCTGGGGATGAGGTGAGCCAGCCTGGTGCAGAGGCCGTGTTCATCTCTCTACGTCCCCGTGCAAAAGCTGGCTCATGGAGTGCATGGCATGTCGCAGCCCTGAGCAGGACCTGGACCTGGCTGGAGGCTTTCGAGGTAGGTGAAGCAGGTGATCACCCTGCAGTACGCTGGGGCCCCTCACTGCTGAGGGCCCTAGGCAGCCGCCTGCTTCGCCTACTCCAAAAGCCGCCTCTGGGTCTCAGCCCTTTGTAAGTCGTGACACACTTGGTGGCATGTTGCAACTCTATAGGACACATTAGCCCACTCACTCCAGGCCAAAGCCAGTCACCTCCCTGATACTCCATGACACATTTACCTGTGTGTGGTGAGATAGTAATGTGTCCTGACAGTGGCTGAGAAGCACTGCTCTAACCCAGCTCCCCAGTGCTACTAGGTACAATGTGCAACCACCCTGCTCAGCACCACTTCCAAGGTGGTCCTATAAGAGGTGAGTGCTTCCTGTGGAGTGATGTAAATACCTGTGTGCCAGCCTATGGCCTATGTAGAGATGAGGCTATAGTAACTTTTGTTGCACAGTGAGTTTACTCTTATATGACAGTCGTGATTACATGCCAGTCTGGCCAAGCAGGGCTGTAACTATGTTGGGGCAAACAGGGCTATGCCCTGGGCATGCCAGAGTGGCTCCACTGAGCTTCTCCATTAAAGGGCATGTTCCTCGCCCCTTGTTCCAGGCACCGGCCATTGTAGGGGGCATGTTCTGATTGCAACATGTCCTGGGCACTGAATTCTTTAGTTACAGGTCTGTCAAGTGCTTGCCCTGTCAGCTACCTCCCACTTCAGCCATCACACA
The DNA here is from genome assembly GCA_007922195.1 of Podocnemis expansa. NCBI lineage: Eukaryota > Metazoa > Chordata > Testudines > Podocnemididae > Podocnemis > Podocnemis expansa. The sequence goes on along the minus strand of ML681967.1, from coordinate 3,001,912 downwards.
AATTCATCTTGCAGAGAAAAATCAAGAATTTATGCAGTGATGCTAGAACTGAAACTAAAATAAAAAGGTGGTCCTCAGTCTATCTCCTTTCACCATCCTACTTCATGGTCTTTGTTGCTTCAGTGTGTACATTCCTGTGCTGAACCACTGAAACAGCCTAGATTGGGACAAAACACTTACAACAATGTCCAGTCAGCTTAACCCATACTGCATATGCAGTCTGTTGCTCCCATCTTGTGTTATGAAACTTGGATTTCACAATGTTCAAGTGAGAAAGCACTTGTTTCACATCAGAAGCATGACATGCAGGGAAATGGCAAAGATGGCTAGTGCTTTAAAGCATCGTTCAGTGCTACTGTCTTGGCAATTGTGTACCTCTGCTCAGGGCCAGCCCAAGGTCATCCTAGTTGCCTGTGATTTTTGCCCCATTCCCTCCCCCCCCCCATCATGCAGTAGGCTGGCCAAGGGGTGCGGGCCAAGTGGCAGCCCGCAAGCCAGGTGGTATGCTGGATGGTGTGGCAGGCCACGCTGGGAAGGGGGACACAGGGGGGGGGCCCTGTTGGTGTGATGGGCTGTTGGGGGTGGGTGTCAGGTGGTGGGCCAGCTCATGTGGCAGGCGGCAGGTCACACTGGGTGAGCGGTCTGTGGCCAGCCAAACTGTAGGCCAGCAGGGGGGCTCCTGCCCCTTCCCTCACACCCACCCACTTCTCTTAGGCCCTCCCACCTGAAGCACTTACTGGAAAAGCTTCTTGCCTTGCTGTGCACTGGTCTACATGCCTGTGTGCAGCAAGGTGGTGCTCTCTAGCATTTGGCACCCTGGGCCACTGTCTATGTCAGTGTTGCCCAACCAGCGTGCCATGGCGCACACGTGTGCTGTCGGTTCTGAGCAGGTAGACCACAAATGTTGTTGAAAAACCTACTCAAAGAGCCCTAGCTTGGCTCACGAACATCATGAGTTTGCTTGAAAACTATTTGGTAGTGTGCCTCAAATTAATTATAGGTAACAAGGTGTGCCACAGCAGAGAAAATGTTGGGAACCACTGGCCTAGGTTGCCTCTAATGGTAGGACCAACCCTGCCTCTGCTCAGAACTGCTCTGCCTTTTTTTTGTCATCTGTAGCAGGGCCGACTCTACTGTGAGCCAAGAGACAGATATGGGTTCAGGTGACAATTCTTAGGGGTGCCTAGCCCCCTGAAGATCAGGCTGGCTCCCGCCTCTTCAACTCTTTCCTAGCAACTCAGGCACTGTTAGTTGTCCTGCCGCTTAAGTCATGTAGGTAGAGTGCACTTTAAATCCTTCTGCAGGCAGATGCTGGAGATTTATGCACTTTGGAAAACTGTTTTCAACCTCCAAGAATGAGATGGGGGGCACCAAATCAAAATTTGGTTTGGGGGGTGCCATAACCTTGTGAGCGGGCCCTGGTCTGTATCCAAAGGGATAGCCGTGTTAGTCTACATCCATTGTTGTATGCTGATGCTTGAGACTGGCCATCCGAGACCCCCCAGATCACCACTGAAAATTTTCAGCACAGGGAGAGTATGTATTTGAGGGTTTCTCCATCCTTGAGAAAGAACAACTTAGAGACCGAATGCCGACGCAGTGTTCTGCAGCTTAATATTTGCAGGATGCCTTAAGGATATTTGTTTTGCAGCTTCAACAAGGAAATCATGGCATCTATTCTTTATATCAATCGGGCAGCTCACCTATGGGTTATGGGTCCTGTGCCCATTGTGGCAGCCTGCTGCCCTGCTGGCACTGACTGGGGCGGGGAGCAGAGGCTGGCTTCCTGCTCCCGCCCCACCCTGGGGCCACTGGGCAAGGGTAGGGCTCCCCGATGTCAGGCGCAAGGAGCCCATGTCCTCCTTTTTACCTTCACGTCCCCAGTCTGGCTAGGGCTACCAGATACCAAAGCCTGAAAAGGAGGACATTGGAGGACACATGGCAAAAATGTAGCATTAATGTAATACAGGTAGTCCTCACTTAGTGACCGGGTTCCGTTCCTGAAACCCGGTTGATAAACGAATTGGTCACTAAACGAGGAGCAGCCCTTACCGGTATTTCAGGCATAATGTACTTTACTGGTAGTGGGTTTTTCAGCCATCGGTAGATAGTTTTAATGTCACCTTTGCATCATTTATAACATTTTTAATATATAGTTTAAATGTTTTAAGCTCTAATGTACTGAACTTAGTTTGCATAGTGTACTGTAAATATAGGTAATCTGAGAGCGTTGATGCGAGTTCTCGTACATCGCCATAATACCAACTCATCAGAGAGCCGGTCATAACTCTGAGGGGTCACTAAACGAGTAGGTCACTAAGTGAGGACTAGCTGTATTCTTCTTCTTTTAGGGGGCCCTGGAACACTTTCCCCTAAAAATAAGATATTCTGGGGCATGCCAGCATCCTTTAACCCCTACAAGTAAAAAGCCAGACAAAACCATGTATTTTAAAACTCCTGCCACATAAGAGGATGTGAAGGTGACAAGGACATGTCCTCCTTTCCCCTGACATCTGGTAACCCTAGGTCTGGCAGGCATTTTAAAAACACCTGATTTTGTCTGGCTTGTTACTGGCAGGGGTTAAAGGATGCTGGAACACCCTATTTTTAGGGGGAAGCCCTGCAGGCCCCCTCAAACAGAAGACTATTCCATTAATGCTACCCTGTCTCCCTCTGTCCTTGCCAAGCTTTGCTAGGGGCTAACCCTAGGCAAGGAGGCGGCCGGCGACCCGCCCGCTGACAAGCTGGTGCCAGCAGGTGGCGCTGCGGGCGGGGCGGCCGAGGGCCACGTGCGGGCGGCGCGCGGGCCGTGTCCGCGGACAGGGGCTGCCGATAAAGTTCGCTTTGAATGCCCGGCGGCTAAGATGGCGGCCTCCATGGGGAGAGCGGCCGCAGGTAGGGTGGGGGTGGGGCGCTGCACGCACCCCGCCTTCGTGTCTCCGGGGCCGGCTCCGCCTCGCCCCCTTCCCGACGGGAGGCCCGAGACCGCCTGCTGAGCGGAAGCCGGCGGGCCGGGGAGACGCGTGTTAGGCGGGGCCTGGCTGGGGGCCGGGCGGCTCTCCTGCGGGGGGAGGTGCGCCTGGCTGGGGCTACCAGATAGCGAGGCCAGGGGAGTACAAAAAGGAGGAGGCATGGCGAAAATGTTGTGTTAATGTAAGATTCGTCTGTGTTAGCGGTCCTGGACTGCTGTCCCCTAAAAATAAGGGATTCCAGCATACTTGACCCACCACAAGTAAAAGCCAGACAAAAATCATGTTTTTTAAAATGTCTGACAGACGGAGGGCGTGACGGTAAAAAAGGAGGACATGTCCTGCTTTCGCCTGACAGTTGGTAACTCTACGCCTGGCAGAGATTTGGGGCAGGGCGGGGGGCTCACGTGCTGGGCGAATGGCTCTTGGGTAGGGTTACCAGCCTATGTTCCCTTTAAGCTGCGCACATGTGCGCGTGCACACAGGTCATACAATGTTCCCTGTAAGCTGCGCTGGCGCGCTGCAGCACAGGCCGCTGCAGCCACCAGCGCAGAGAAGGCCGCCGGCAGCCACATTCCTTCAATAGAGCTCCTGTGGAGCAGGGAGTTTTGAAAACTCCCGCCCAGAGAAGCTCTAACAGCGCATGCCTAGAAAATCTGGGCATGCTCTGTAGAGCTTCTCTGGCCCAGGAGTTAGGGCTGGGCTGTCCTGCTTCAGTCCAGCCCCAAGGTAAGTTTGTGGGGGCTGGGGGGGCGTGTGGCAGCGGGGGGTGATGCCGGGAGCAGGGGGGGCTGCGCAGCGGGCCCCGTGGGTGGGGGGAGTGCAGCGAGCAACAGGAGTTGCTCAGCTGCCCTCTCCCGTTAGAGGGAACATTGGCATGAAGCCTGCACACAACAAAATACAGCATGCACAAAAAAATTCAGTAGTGCTAATATTTTTATACTACTTTAAGATGGCGGATTCAAGTAGCATGTTTCAAAGGTTTTGTAATTTATAAAATCATTTCCATCACCATATAAAAATAAAATTGAGATTATTTGCATCATACGCACTTGCTTCATTGTGCTCCAAAGTTTGACTACACTCACTGGAGTGTGCACAAATTTTGGCACGGATTCTTAAAATTTGCACAAAAGAAATTTTTTGTGCACACAGCCTATTAAAAATTAGAGGGAACACTGTTACCAGCTATCCAAGCAGGGAAAGGACGACTTTGGAGGACACGTGGAGAAAATATAGCCAAGTTCCAAAGTCTAGTAAAGCCCAAAAAAAAAAAAAAAAAGCAAAGTGTTAAAGACTAACATTTATTTATCATATGAGCTTCCATGAGGGACTATCCGGCTTCATCAGATGCTTTGAAGAGTGGGATAGTCTCCCACAAAAGCTCAGGAGAAAAATATAGTATTAATGTAATATTATTCTGTTTTTAGGGGGCCCTGGAACACTTCCCCTTAAAAATGGGGTGTTCTGCAGCATTCCAGCATGCTTTAACCCCTGTAAAGTAAAAAGCCAGGTAAAATCATGTATTTTTAAAATGCCTGCAGGATGGAGGATGTGAAGCTAAAAGGGAGGATGTGTCCTCCTTTAGCCTGACATCTGATAACCAGCGCTGGCACTGGGGGTTGCGGGCTCCTCCCCCCCCCCAGCAGAGCAATGCCAGCGCAGACTAGTGATGTCATCAGAGGAGCGCCACGGTGCTGTCCCCTTTTGGTGCCCCTCAAATGTCCCTCAATGCAGGGGCTGCTTATCATCTAGCGCCAGCCCTGCTGATAACTCTACTCAGGTAGAGGATGGATGCAGGACGTAGAGTCAAGAGACCTGGCTGGTTGTTTTTGTTTGTTTGTCTATGACTGCTATGAGCTTGTGTGACCCTTGGTAAATCCCTTTGTTTCCATGACTCAGTTTCCCTGGCTGTGAGGTAGCACTGGCCTTGGGAATGGGTACAGATGGCAACATGAAAAAAATATTATTTTCATTAATTGTGGAAGGTCATGACGTGTGACAAGTATTTCTGCGCATTTTAAATGCTTTGTGTGTGTTTTTTGGCCTGATAAATTGTTGAGTTAAGGGGTGTTGCGGGTTTAGATTCTGTTGCTCTGTTTGGTCAGATCTCTGCCTACAGCCCTCTTTGCTTTTATACATGCAGAATGCTCCCACGTGCAGCACCTTGAAGGATCAGGACGTAATTTTGCTTAAGCCCTCTTACAAGAAAACATTCCTGTCTCCCACAGATGAAATGTGTTGCATACCCACGTTGTTTTTTATTTTCATACATAGTTTCTACATTAGTCACCTTTTGCAATGTTTTTATTAGTTATTTTGTTAAAGGTAAACTGCTTTATTTTACAAACAAATGAAGTCCTCGTCCAGGTCATCAGTGCAAGATGGTTGGTTTTTATGTTAAATCTACTGTTCTAATGTTTTGCTTGTAGTTTTTAATGTTAAGCATGAGAAGAAAAAGTTCCAAAGGGGTAGCTGTGTTAGTGTCGCTTCACAAAACAACCAAGGAGTGTAGTGTTACTTCTAAAGACTAACAAATTTATTTATCACATGAGCTTTCATGGGAGAAAAATCCCACTTTGTCAGATGCTTGAAGATGGGGAGCTTAGCCTGTGAGTTCCCTAACTTCAAGCATCTGACAAAGTGGGATTTTCTCCCATGAAAGCTCATGCGATAAATTTGTTAGTGTTTAAAAGTGCCACTGCATTCCTTGGTTGGTTGTTTTTGTTTTTTGTTTTAATGACAAGGAGGACATTTTGGACACACATTACTCTATGAATAGGAATGTCTGAAATGTACAGATAAGTGTTAGCATAGCACTTACAATGAGTCTTGGCTTGGTTCGAATCTTGTTTTCTAATCAAAATAAAGGTTGGTAACTCTTATGGGGGAAAAACTTGACAGATGATGTCCACTAACTAGATAAACTATCCCACCATCACTGAATACAAGAGCAGAGAGAGCAACAATGTTAGGCCCTATCATGGGCTTCACTCACAGCTGCTGGGGGCCTTGGGGTGTCAGTCATTCTCTTCATCAGCATCAGCATCTTCATCGTCCTCGTTGCCCATTAGTTGTCCTGGTGACTCCCTCTGTGTTCTCCTGCCATCCACTGCAGCACACAGGCTGGACAAGAATTTTTTATTCAGAGTTACTCTTACGCCTGCTAATACTCATACATATGCACAAGAGTTCCAATACCTTTTCCCCTATCCTTGCTTCCATATTCCAGTAACTTAGGGTTGCCCAAACTCTTTCTGGTTATCCCCTTAGTGCCTCCTAGTTTCATTAATATCTCTGTACCGTAGCAACTTGAGGTTTTTACAGAATTCCCCAAAATGTTACCAGTTACTGTCATGAATTTTGTGGTATTAACTGGTAGATTGTACCACAGTTCCCAGTCTATTGCTTCATAGTCTCCAGAACATTAGCATTTAACATATAGTTTACTGCAATTTTACACTTCACTGCTACAGGGTTATCTTTCAGTCAGCCAGTCATGCAAATCTGTTTCAGGCCTAAGGCCTTGTGTGGCAAAGCTGTATTACAACATGAATTAGTACTTGTATTTCACCTCTATATTCTAAATATATTTAATTTATAGTATTCTTTGCTACAGCCCTCTTCCTCTGCAAAGGCAGCAGGAACAGAATTGGTGTAGGGATGCCTCTTAAACAAGCAGTAAAAATGCATGGAAATTCTCTACCCCCCCCCTCAAACTTCCCACAACCCAGAGAAATCATAAAATCAATGACCCATCATAACAAAACCATTATTTCTAGTTCCTGTTCCTTCTCTAAGCCTTTCATTAATCCACACTTTTAACTCCACTATTTTCAGTGCAATTGGTTGATAGCCAGCCATTCACAGGTAAAAATCCTGACGCCACTTATTCCCCTGACAAATAAACAGCACTAACAATAGTCCAGTGTGAACAGAGGAGTCCACAGAGGAAGGTTAACATTGAACAGGTACCTCCTCAGAGAAGTCCAGAAAGGACTCAGCTGCCATAATTGTTCAGGTGGGGTTTCTCATGCCAGTGAGTTTTTCCATGACTGAATTGTTCCAGATCTTATTCACCCATTTATGCATGTTTGTAGCCCCTGCCTTCATGCCCTAGGATGACCATATTTTTTCCTCATGCATATATTCTGAGCCGAATTCTGCTCAGTGTCTCATGGAATTAGTTACACTGAAGTCTGAGGAACTATTTGCATGAATAGGGCAAACAAGATTTGGCCCTGGCAAATGCTTTGAGATGGCATACCCGTATCATGGCTAAGAAGGATACTGTATTCTATGTAGGATAATGTTTAGCATTCATTCCGGCTTCAGAGCATTTCACAAACTTATTTTTTACCCTCTAATAAGCCTGCGATATAGGAAGTATTAGTCCATTATATAAATGAGAAAATTGTGGAAGAGAGTGACAAAATGATCTGCCCATCATTGAATAGCAGTGATGGACTAAAGAGAGTTGCTGGCTCCCAGTCTTCTGATTTAATGATTCATTAAAAGGGGAAAGGAAATCCATCTTTTTCCCCCCTGAAAGATTATGACAATGTTATTCAAATTTTACAGGTCTTCTTACCAGATTGCAAACTTCAGTATCCACTACACGGACTTTGTCAGTGTCACAGTCCTTGATTCAAAAAGCTCCATGCCCTTTGTGGAAACTGGGGCGACTCAATCACATAGCAATTGCGGTACCTGATTTGGAGAAAGCTCAGTCTTTTTATAAGAATGTTTTAGGAGCCCAGGTGAGTGAGACAGTTCCTCTTCCTGAACATGGTGTCTACACTATTTTTGTGGAGCTGGGGAATACGAAGTTGGAACTGCTGTACCCTCTTGGAGAAACAAGTCCGATTACAGGCTTTCTGCAAAAAAACAAGGCTGGAGGAATGCATCATATCTGCATTGAGGTATTATACATACATATTTTGTATTGCATTTTAAAGAAATCTTTATCTTGTTAAAGAGCTTTATACTTTCTAATAGATTCAATCCGCATTTATAGAACACATTTGTTACACTGAGTCTTTACCATTTGGGAATTTCTGTTGAAAACCAACAAGTAAAAAGTACAGTCATAGTGATGCAGTTCAGGCCAATTTTAAATTGTCATGATACGAGTAGTTTTATTTTCTTTTTAATTCGCCCAAACTAAATTTGAGACTTGCAAAGTCCTGCCTGAGAGAAGTGGGCACAGACACTTGGAATGTAGCAATGTTCGGCAAATGTCCCAAGGCATCTAGCAATTCCAGGATGTTCAAAACACATGCACTGGAAAAACCAGTGTGTGTCCATTTTTAGATAGCACTTGAGAGGGTGTGCACATATGTTAAATTAAGGCATAATTTGAAGACAGTGGCCTTGCATTTGATATATAATTGACAATTCCATGTGTAAATCAGAAAAGAATCTTGGGCAAACATACACAGCTATGTCAGTTCTCAGAGCTGAGAGTAGTGAAAACTCTTTTCAGGTAAACAGAGATTTATGGTGGACATACATGGGAAGTAGAACTCTTAAGCAAGATGGTGTCCCCTGTGTGTGGGTGGGTGGGTGGGTGGCTTTTTTAAAATCTCTTTTCAGGATAGAATCAAAATTAAAAGTTATCACAATATTCACATCACTGTTGCATATTGTTTATGATCTGCATATACTTCATCAGTCTCATAAACGCACATGGACAAGTTTAATCACATGAGTAGTGCTGTTGAGGTGAATGGGACTAGTCACATTAATAAAGTTAAATACACAAGTAATTGATTGCCAGATTGTGTGGCCATAAACTGTAAGTATAGTAAATGATATATGTAACAAAGAAAAATGGAAAATTCTGCCCATGCACAACATATTTAAGTTTTCCCTCTAAAGTAAGCATCCATGTTTTCAAAGTAGAGGTGGTCATTATGGACAGGCCAGTCACCATTTAACGTAGCTCAAAGGACAGTTGAACAGTTGGTAGTTCAAACCAACTGCTTGCCTTATTCTTACAGAAAATGTATAAAGATTCAGAAGTATATTACAAAATTATAAAAATTGGATAGGACAACTCTCAGGGTGACAGATTTAGTCATTCTTATAAGGTGATAAATATTTATCAGTTAGTTATTTTAAATCCATCCTAACATATTTTTTTTTTTTGGTCCTGGGATTATGAGAATCTTCAGCTTCAGACTTTATGAAGACAGTAAATTGCATTAATTCCCAGTATTGTCATAACTGTTTTACCTCAAACTAAAAGGCACCGTTATGCAGTTAGAGCCTTTTGTCTAGGTGAAAGTCTGTAAATTGATACTTTACTATTTTCTTTACCACAACTGAAATATAATTGCCCTAAAGATTCTTATTATTTAATATTTAAACTTCAGGATATTTTATTCACTGTACAAGAAATTGAATCTTAAAGGCAGTTGTGTAATATTAATGATTAACATTTAAAAAATACTATTGAGTGCTTAGATGGAAACTCCACAATTTTCGGTTGCCATGGGGATTTTTGATTGACTGTAGAACTGATGAAAATGAAGATTAAAACAAAAAGCCTTAATTAATTTGGATGCTCTTACATGTAAATTGGAAGCTTCTCATACATCAAAGAAAGTCTACAATAGGCTGTTTATGAGACAGGAGAAACAAACTCCCACATTTGTCTATCTGTTGGAATAGCAGGACTACAGGTCAACATTGAATAGACAGCGGGGAGAAAATCTTGTTCATCGATAGTTGCACTTGTCTGTCACATAGGAAATTCTCAAAACATTTCACAAGCATAAAAAATGCAGGGATAGTCTCATTTATAAAAAGTGTTAGATGAATAATAGAGAACTGAAATTAGTAGTTCTCATCTCGATATTAAGTTAGTAGAATGGAGGGGGTGGAACACAAGAGTCTTGACTACCAGTCTCTCGCCTTAACCCCTGAATGATGCTCCAAGATGCAAGGCTGAATGTTTTATATTGGCAATAAGTAATTACAGATTCTGTGTTGTGATTCATGCTATCATAGACTTCCTGCACTGCTTTTATTCTATACACATCTCAATAATTTAGGGACTTGCTAACTTATTAAATCACATTAGTTTATTTCTGTAGTACTAAGAAGTTATTTCAAATAAATTGTTTTTATTAATTACTTACAGATTAAAAAAAGAACTAACATAATGAAAGATGAATGGGGCACTGATCTGCCCATGTGTGGCAATGTTTGATTGTGCAGAATGCTATATTTAAGCATACTGAGTTTTAATAGAATGATTTTATTGTACCATTGATAGTTGTGGGCAAAAATGGGGCAAAAAGCATGCTTTCATTAGTTCTCTTTTCCAGTTCCTTTACTGTATTTTTAAATTAAGATTCATATTTACTGCATTAAATTATGATCTACCATTGCCAGAAAAGTACAATTCCATTTCAGAAGTTTAGATTTTTACCCACAGAAATAAATTTCTGCCTATGGCTGTATGTTGGTGGTGGGGGGGGGGTTGGTGTCACTTTTCCCCCCTTCCACTTTCTCAAACAATGAAGAGGAGGGAAGGAAGCATTTAAAATCCTTATCCTGTAAACACAAAGGCCTGGTTTGTATTAGGAAATTATTCGGTATAACTACATCACTCGGGTGTGAATTCTCCTGTCCACTTAGTCTCTTGGGGAAGTGGAATACCTATGCTGCCAGGAGAAGCTCCTTTGTTAGCATACGTAGTGTCTTCACAGCAGTGCTACAGTAGTTTAGCTGTGCTGCTGCAGTGTTTTAAGTGTAGACAAGACCTTAAATGACCTTTAGTTTCCTACCACGAGTAGTCTCACTGAAATCAAAGTTAAGCACTTATACACAGAGGATAATATATCAGTGGTGACCACTATTCTCTTTATAAATGCTGTTTTGGGCTATGTCTACACACAGTTTTGTTATTTCGAAAGAAGCTATTTCGAAATAACTTATTTCGAAAGAACCTGTTATTTCGAAATAACTTGTTTCGAAATAACAAAACTGTGTCCTCGAAATAAGGGAGCGAAATAGCAGGTCCACAGTGTGGACCTGCTATTTCGCTTCCTCTGGGGGCTGCAGGCACCCACAGGGTGCAGTGCAGAGGCGCACTGCACCCCGTGGGTGCCTGCAAAGGGCTGCAGGCACCGCGCCTCACCTGGCGGGTGCCCGCAGCCCCCTGCAGGCACCCTCCAGGAGCGGGCAGCAGGGCACTGCGCCCCAGGGGCTTTAACGCCCCTGCTGCCCCCCAAGCT
>ML681967.1:2896757-2990297 GCA_007922195.1 Podocnemis expansa | reverse complement strand
CGGCTCCCTGCCCCGGGCTTTGCCGCCAGCCCTGGCGGCAGGGAGAGCTGGGTGCCCCCGGACCCCACTGTGGGGGTGGGCAGCAGCCCCGGCTGTGGGGAGAGCGGGGAGCCCCGGCACCCTGCCGCCCGGCTTCTGAGCACCCCAGCGGCGGGGAGAGGGGGGGCATCAGCGCCCCTCCGCAGGGCTCCCCGCTGCTCTTGGGGGCAGCGCCCCGGTGCCCTGCGGTTTGTCCCCCCCCCTCAGCACCCTGGACAGGGTGCTGAGGGGGTGGCTCTTCCTCCCAGGGTGCTAAGCACCCTGGGAGGAATCTCAGCCAGTTATTTCGAAACGGCATGTCCACTTGACGTTGTTTCGAAACAACCGTTTCGAAACAACGCCCTTTCGAAATAAAACGAGGTTTAGCTTATTTCGAAAAGCGCACGGCTATTTCGAAAGAAGCGGTTTGCTTCTTTCGAAATGGCCGTGCGTCGTGTGGCCATGCCATTCCTTATTTCGAAACAACCTCTGTTGTTTCGAAATAAGGAGTGTGTGTGGACATACCCTTGGTGACTCAGCAATTGCATTAAAATTCAGCAGATCAGAATATTTTGTGTTTCTTTTCACTTGTTCAAGAAATTAAGATGAATTCAGTCTGCTCAAATTGCTGTTAAACAGAATAGTTTGCCGTGCTGTTAGGGGAATATGAAAGACTACTGGAGAACTCAGAAAGTGGGGGTGGAGGTGACAGAAATAATATGTGATAAGGGATTTAAAAAAAACCCAAACTGCTAAGTAATAAAAATAGCAATACAGCTTAGTTACAGACACAAAGAAAGGAACAAAGTAGAAATCTTTAAAATGACTAGTTAAAGCTTTTAGGAGTCGGGAGTGTTTTATTTGTTTCAAAGACATGTCAAGAAGCATTCTGTTAGGAGCACTGATATTTTTCTGTGTAGAGCTCTGTTCAGCAAGAGTTCTGTGACCTTCTGTGGCACAGAAGTTACCAAAGATGACTGTCAAAAGAAGGCATGCTCTTAAGTCTGAAAAAAATACAACAGATGTGGCGCTCAGTTCTCCCTTACTGGAAAAAGGTAAAAATTCTGTATTAAAAAGAAGAATGTGTTATCAAGCATAACAGATCAAGTGAGCCAAGATAAACTCTGACCCCTGGATTTTGTTTAAATTAAACAGATTAGATACTGTTGGCTACTAGGATTTTGATGTGTGAAGTCAAGAGCTTCTTAGTGCTAAAAATTATCTAAACAAACTCAAAAAGGTTAAAATAAGACTATCAATAAAGATTTCCTGTATATTCAAGGCTTCTGTTATGGTGACCTAGTTCCTATGTAAGGCTAAATGACAATGAGCAGCCCTAGTTTATTCTGGAGAAATAACCTGGTGTTGAGCTCCTTTCAAGTTGGAAATAATTTGCCACTGTCACAGAATAGTCAGAACACTAACACCTGTTACAGAAAGCATATGGTACACCTGGTGGAACGTGAGAGGAGTCTGTTCGAGATGCATACAGCCGGCAAGCAGATATTTTCCTAATGTAGATACACCCAGAGACTCTTCACAGCTTACTCTCATTATTGTCCCTTGGGATGCAATAATACACTCCAGCTGAGCCCAGTCACATTTCCCCTTCTGGCTCCTTTAGCTAGCTAGCTATCTCTCAGCAAGTGCAGGCAGCTGTGATGATTTCTGTACTTGGGGAATTAAGCCAGCAGGGTTAAAACCAATCACAGCATACATTATACTTTTTTCTGATTTTTAGAAAACCCTTAATCACATTTTTTTTAAAGGAAGCTGATAACAGTATGACTGCAGCAACTTATAGGATATTTACAAACAAAACACAGTTGAAGAGGATTAGGACTTAATTAAACTGTACTTTCTCTGCATTTATATGTAAAGTTTATTTTTTCATAATTCCACCTTTTAAGCTTATCCATTTAGCTGTGTCCAGGCATCTGAATCTTGTAAAGCAGCAGCCTGATTATTCTAATGATAGGATTTTATTGACTGTGGTAATGCTAAAGTGAGTGCTAATTTTGTTCTTCCTACAAGCAGGCATTAGAGATCTGAGTGATTCAAAGTCGCACATTATATCAGCACATCAGATGTAAAACCATTTGGCACAACTTCAGAACTGGTCCATGTTAAGTGCTCTTTCTTATTAGGTTGCCTTGATGTTATAGGTGTGATGCTATTCTTACTGTTAAGCACAATTGTTCAAAAGTAGACTGGGCCACAGTGTGTATTATCCTCTAGTATTCCTGACAGTTCTCAGGGTGTCTCTGAGGAGACCAATTTATGTCAAACCTAGCTAGTAAGATAGTGCACTTAAGTGAAATGGTACCTCAGCCCAGCATTTAATGAGTCATGATTCTGTCTTCAATTAAACAGGAAAGCAGTCTTTGGCTAATGATATTCTGAAGCTATACCATCTACTATTTAGGAGCAATGTGGATCTTATAGCTACTGATTTTGGATATTTATGAATTTTGCATTGTAAATTAACTAAGGTCAATGAGGTATTAAAAAGGTGAATTTCCTAACAAGCAGAGCTATTAAATGTAGCACAATCTTGATGTTACATTTCTTGATAAAATTTTCAGATAATTGCATTTTTCTTTAGTTTTTTGGGGTTTTAGAATTACATAGTGCTTTATCTTTACTATGGCATTACACTATTTTTCCTAATGTAAAATGTGTGAAACATACCTTTTTAATGTTCCATGCTGCATGCATTTTTGTTTTTTGAAGGTTGATGATATAAAAGCGGCTATGGCAGAACTGAAGGAAAAGAAGATCCGAATACTGAGCGAAGAGCCGAAAATAGGGGCACACGGCAAACCAGTGATTTTTCTCCACCCTAAAGATTGTGATGGAGTCCTTATAGAACTTGAGCAAGCCTGAGCCGTAATTTCAAAGATGAAACTATGAATTAATTGCAAGCCTAATGGTATCAGAATCTGTATTGTACCTTGCAGTGTGTAAACATAATTGTACTTAAATCTTGTTGGTTAAACGCATTACAGCTCTTAAGTCCTGAAAAGTGGGGAAGTAACACTGTACACAGGAGAAAGCAAAAGCTCTGTTAATCCTGCTATTCATTTGGAAATGGGACTTTTTGCTTTTCAGATCTTCAAAAATAATACATTTAAAGGTGTGTAGATTCCATTAGACTATGAATTTAAATAGCAACATGAAATGAGGTACATGTACAAGATATAATTTATTTTCTGTTGTATCACAGTTTGCAGCATAATTTTATATATGGATTCTAGATTACCCTCCATCATTTTGCTCCATATTGCCCACTTCTAGATGACTAGATGGCTCAGGTAAGAAAGAAGTCAACAAGGGAACATTTTATTTTCTGTCACCACCATTATGAACATCTGAGCTTCACACCGATTGGTTCACTCAGTTGTAGGATCCTTGTGTTATTGTATACATGTCCGTGATCGCTAAGCAACTGTTATCTACCATAAGAATTGCTGCCACAAAAACAGTTCTGTTCTAAATCACCATTTTGTAGCTGTATGCACTATTTATATAATATATATATATATGAAAAATCAAGAGTAAATGGAAGGAATAAATGGTTTCTTTTAAACAATGCTTATTTTGTCTTAGATTTGTCCACAGACATATCTTTGATCTTTAAATTTAAGTCCATATTATTGTATTCTGTTTTCTTCATAATTGTGCTAAAGTGCCTGAGTTGAAAGCTGTCAATGAGGCAAATAGCTGGGTCGGGGAATAATGACTAACATTTTAATTGAATTCATATTTATAGTTTCTTGTTTTCCTATACAAAATCATTTTAAAGTGTTATCTTATTAAAATTTGCATGGGCTTTTATTTTAAGTACAGATAAATAAAGCCATTTAGGTCCTCATGTGCGTAGTTCTGTTGAAGTCAGTGGGACTCGACATAAGCGCTTACTGGAGGATGCCATAGTTTGTAAGTAGTCAAATCCTGTTCACCTTATTCCCATGAAGACTCCTCTTTACTTCAATTAAACTGATCACATAAGTCAAGAAAACACCATTTGGCCCAATCTCTCATAAAGATTTTTTGGCATTTACAGCAGATCCAGAAACTATATATTTGATGGTCATATCTTTAAGTGTTAAGTAAAGATTAAATCTTTAAAGGAGTTATATATGATTATATTATTCTGTATTTTATAGGATAAACCATATTTCTAAATTTCACTCTTTCTTAGAACTCTGAATACAAAACAGGTGAAGTGTTTCATCCTTTTAGGAACACTGTTTCTAATCCATCTTAATGCACACAAGTAGCCACTTGTTACTGAAGTTAAATAATTCATGTTCAATTTCCTGTTTGCTACAATAAAAACTACAGATATATTCAGGTGACCTGAGTCAGATTTCATCAAGATGATTCTGATAGCGTGTGTGATCTTCTGAAGCAAGAACCTTAATAATGCAGGGAATTGATTTTTATACATTAAAAGTGTTAGCTTTGTACTCACATTGGTATTCCTACATGACAGCCAATTTGACTTCAACAAAAAAAGTACTGAGTTTTGTGTGGGGCTATCACATCTGTTCAGTGAACAGTTTATAGAACAGTGAGATACAACAAGTCTATGTCCTGTAGATAAGGAAGTCACTGAAAGGTATGTACTTAATTTTGGTTTTCTTGAAAACTTATTCTACTAGTCTAGAAATCCAAGTTACTTTAGACGGCCCTGCTTTTATTTTCAGAGCAGATCAGGTGAGGAACAAGAGGCTTTTTTCCCTTTTAGAAAGGGTCAAGATTTAAAATGTTTAAATTATTATTTTTTTGTTGCATGTTAGAAATTATTCATTGGTTGTCTTGCACCTGAAACCATTGGTTTGGGCTAATATCCAAATAATTGGAGTAGAACGACTATGGAGTTAACATTCCTTTCTTCCCTCTTTGTCCTAGCTAAAGAACATAGGTGGGTTTATGTGCTCTAAGTTGATGGAGGACTTCAAAGCATTAGTTTGGCTTGGTAATAAGTTAAGTTGATCAGGTGTGGATGGGAGACTTAGTGACTAGGACTCTATTTTTAAATAATATGTATTTCTTCACACACTGTGTTTGGTATAGAACCCCAGTGGATCTTAATCAGTTTCCTAAATAGTCACTAGAAAATGATCTGCCACATTCACAGTAACAACTACCTGCAAATTCTTAACTCATTGATTTCAGTGGAGGATCTATGGGGTGTAGAGGACTACTACATTTGGTTCCCTGTAACTATCTTGACTTGAGCTGGAGTAAAAACTTTATTCTGAAGAGACCACATGCTATATATACCCAAACATATATTCTCTTTTTAGAGTAGCTAGTCTTTTACAAACAATCCTAAACTCTCTCTACAAAATTAGGCACCATGCTCCAAGCCTTCCTGTGCTTCTAGGTTGGAACTAATTGGACATACCTGCTTTGACTAACCACTTCTTAGTGGTTTCTTTGTGTGCTGTTGCCTGATTGTGCACCACAGTAAGTTTTCAGTGAGCCTAACAAAGGTCCTCACAGTCAAAAGCCAGACTATATATAACTTTAAGGAAATCATAGATTGATGAAAGGTGGCGCTTGAAGTAGAAATCCAAAATTAATGTTTATTCAGATCCAGGCATTTGGCTTACATCCATTTTATTTATAAATCTCAAGGAAAACCAGATCATTTCCTCCCAAAGAGATGGACACACTATAGCAGACCTAAGTCAGGCTCTGGATCAACTTCTAACCTGTTTGTGACTCCAGTTCAGAGGAATACTGGGATTTCAAAATCCTTTGGATGAAGAAAGGACTGAGAAGGAAACTTGTCTGGTGTCTTACTTCAAGATAAGGTAGGAGGCTGTGTTGTATACAAAAGCAACATAGCATAAAGACCACCCAGCCTATTGCAAACAATTAACTAGGAAAAGAGTCCTCTTTGGGATGAGTTTTAAGGTACTTTCTAATAGCAAATATTTTTCTACAGCCTCTCTCACTTGGTGAAACTTAAAGCCTGCTTCCTTGACCAAAGTTTCCCTGCCTCTAAGCTTTACCATGGGTGACATAAAAAATAGCTAATATTAACACACTTGTCCACCTTTTAAATTCCTTTTTCAAAATCAGTGGTATACTTGGGTGATCTCTGCCTTGCAGGACTGACTTCCCATCGTGTGCACACACACAGTCCTTTTGCACTATCTAAATACTGGAGTCACGTGTAGAAAATATGATCAGTCCTGATGTTTGATTTTTTTCCCCCCTCCCTCTAATTTTTGGAGCAGCATGGAACAGACTTACATAAATGCCTACAAATGTCTGTTCATATAAAATAATCTTGTGTTTGAAGAACTGCAATCATCAGTGTACTTCTGGCAGATCCAGAATTGGCCATCTTTCCTTGTACTGCTTTTTGGCTGGATGTAATGTTCTGATGACTGTTCAGAGTTCGTGTTGTTATCTAACTTTGCTGAATATATTATATATTATAAGACCATGGTAACAGGTACTGAGAGCTTCCTTCTGCACTTTCATGCTAGCTTAAGGGGGGGCATATGATTTCTGCTTAATGGCATCTTTAATTAGCAATACTTTAAGACTCAATATTTTATATATCATTTTTCCAGGCAACTGGTTAAAGAGAACTTTTATTTCAATTATAAAATTTAGCTTTAGTCAAAATGGAATAATTTGTCAAGCATCTAATGTAATATGCTTGAAACGTGAGTGTATTACCTGCTGTAGGATGCATCACTTAAGTCTGATTTTCTAAACTTTTAAAATAAGGTACAGTTCTATTTTCACTGCAGTATATCTGTCTCTTTTTATTTGTGGTATTAAAAATTAAGGTAGCATCATAACAGAGTAGGTAAAGCAATGTGAGATTTAGTACCAGAGTTAATAATACAATAGCAACAATAACAAAAAATCCTGGAACACCTTATTCAAATATTAATTCAAAGTTGTAAAATATTCAAGATGGCAAATATTCCAATATGCATATGCCATTTAGAATATTAACTTTGTTCTTGAGGTGCAAGACTAGAGTTAAACTATGACTTTTCCATAACTTCTTTTCTTTCATAAGAAAACACAGCAAAGCATAATTTTATAGTACTCTGATATCTAGAAAGAAACAATTATAAAAAAAAAAGTAAGATTATAAGAAAAAAAATGAAGCCCTATGTCATTGTAAGAGATGACAGTTCTAATCCTCTTCTGCTTTGCTCCTTGTTTGGCACAGAACCTGAACCTGTTATCATGACAAAACTCTTAACTGCATTTGGGAGCAGGGCTTAATCTGATAGTAACAATTCAAGTCCATCCCTTAGATTAAATGGCTCTCAAAAAAGTTGTTGACAATCTTCCCCTAATTCAAAGTATCTGTAGGGGGATTTTCCCCCATGAAAGCTCATGTGATAAATAGATTTGTTAGTCTTTAAGTGCCACAGGACTCTACTTGTTTTTCTGAACTAGGCTAATGTACCTGTTGAACTTCTAACTGTGACTAGGGCCTCTTCTTTGTTCCTGTTGGGCTTGATTCTCCTTTCACTTATAATATGAGTAAGGAGTGATGTTAATGGAATAAATGGAATTACAGTGGTGCAAAAATAAGTCTTGTTCAGTAAATTTAATTGGGAAAAAAATAAGTTGGTCAGTTTAGTGTCACTTCAACTACTGCTGTTGAAGGAAAATCATTGTATATCAGTTCCTTTCTTGCTGTTGTCCCCCTGCTAAGGAGAGAGGGTGTTCCACTGGCGTCCCAAAATGGTGTCTTGTGGTGTTGGTCTTTAAATACAACCCTGCTTCCTATTACATAACAATCAGTCTTTAAATGGAATCATAGGGATCACTGGGTAGGAGTTGAGAATGATTAATGATTAAATGTCCCAGTGAAATGCATAGATAGGTAGAGCCCTGCAAATCCGTGGATATCCGCATCCGCAGATACAACACGGATATCCACAGACCATTTGTTGCAGATGTGGATTGGATACGGATCCACATATTTTTATTCGCACAGAGCTAGAGCCCTGCAAATATGCGGATATCTGCATTATATCCGCATCCACGGATACAACATGGATATCCGCGGGCCATTTCTTGCGGATGCAGGTTGGATACGGATCCACTTATTTGTATCCGTGCAGGGCTCTATAGATAGGCACTTTGTAGAGCGGTAGGGGTTGGTGGTGGGGGAGAGTAGGCAACATTAACCCCTGACACTTTCAATAGTGGGTGCTCAGGGTGTCTCAGGCGCAGATACAACTGCGAAAGTGATGCTGAACAGAGAACTCCTGATTCTGAACCTTGGTTTGATTTAATTTGGCATAGCTAATGGTGGAGGGAGAAATAGGTGCAGCAAGGCACTTGTAGATTATCTTTGATACGTGGGCATTGCTGGGCTCGAGCCCTGAGTCCCAACACCAGCACCCTGAGTGTGGGCAGAGACCTAGGACTGGGCTGCCAACAGTATTGGGATCTGGTCCTGACCCTGGCTAGGGACCTGGGCCACTGGCAGTGGCACTGAGGAGCTGGCATGGCACAGGGCAGGCCTGGGCCCTGAATCTGGATGAGGTGGTGGTGGTGGGGCCTGGGCCCACGTTGCTCCTGTGTTTATGTATGCTCCTTATTTGGGCTGTGTAACTAGAGATATTCTGCTGGCACCATGCCTCTAAGTGAGTTCTCTTATGCTGGGGGCATTCCTCAGTAGTGATACCATTGTAAAGGAACTGCAGAAGAACCTGGAACTGAGCTGAAAGCTATAGGTGTGGCTGAAGGGATAGCACTTGACTCCCATCCTCAGAGTATCCCTTTCTGAGTGAAGTGAGGGTTGTGGGAAAATTTTCCCCCCAATATAAAAATGAATAACTCGTGTTTTCAAATGGTGCAGAAAACTTAACCAGAGCTAATGTGAAGCTCCCATACTTTGCCATTTGTAGGCAGGTAAGAGGGCCTGAGCTGAGGAAAACAGGCAGGGAGTTTGGTTCCAAAGGGTCAGCCATGTTAGTGTGGTTCAGCAAAAGAAGCAAGGAGTCCTGTGGCACTCATAGACTAACCGATGTATTTATTGTATGAGCTTTCATGGGCGAAAGTCCTACTTCATCAGATGCTTGATGGTCAGTGATTTTCTCCAATGACAGCTCATGCAATACAATAAAATTGGTTAGTCTTTAAAAGTGCCACCAGACTCCTTGCTTCTTTTGCTGAACTGGAAGAACATGGCTACCCCTTTGGAACTTAAACTAGGGAGGAAAGCATGAGATGAGAGCTGATTCAAAATCTGCTGCATAATGCATCTGTCTAACTTCCTAACATTTGAAAGCAAAGTATCCCATTGACTCTAATCACCCATTTGTCCACCACCAGACAGAGCAAACACTTCACCACCCTGTCTGTCTGGAGATCAAAGGAAATATTACAGGGGACTTGCTTTGGCCCAGCTAGAGAGAAGAGCTGTGCCTGTATCCAACTCGCAGAATCAAACACTCCTCAGCTTTATCAGGAAAACAAGCAAGGAGTTGGGTGGCACTTAAAGACTAACCAATTTATTTATCACATGCAGTATTCTCCTCAAGTCTTGAAATTAGGGGGAGGTTGGGGGGGGTGTAGGGGAGCTCACTAATTTGGTATAACACTATTACAAGCAGACTATGGGGGGTGTTGGGAAATTTGGGAGGGTGCAGAGGGGGTGGGGGGGCTAGGGAAATCTCTGGTCACATCAGCTTTTGTGGGAGAAAAATTTCACTTTTCAGAACTTAAGTTCCCCCACCTTCAAAGCATCTGATCAAGTGGGATTTGTCTCCCACAAAAGCTCATGCGATAAAATAAATCGGTTAATTTTTCTTTGTTTTGTTGAACTAGACTAACAGGGCTGCCTCTTTGGAACTTCAGCAGGACAGGGGCCAGGTAGGGCTGGGCAATAACCTGACCTTTGACCCAGATTTGATTGGGATGGGGGCAGGGAGGGGGCACTTGATGCTATCTCCCCTTAATACCATAGAGCAGTGGTTCCCAACAATGTTTCCTCTAATTACTCATAGACTGTGTGTGCAAACAATTTCTTTGTGTGTGCAAAAACATTTCTTTGTGAGCACTGATATTAGCACTATTGAATTTTTTTGTGTGCACTTTCTTTTGTTGTGTGCACAGGTTTCATGACCTGTGTGTGTGTGCACACGTGCACAGCTTAGAGGGAACAGTGGTTCCCAGCCTGTGGTCCAGGGGTCCATGGACATGTTGCAGGGAATCTGCAGAGCCTCTCCCTACCAGGGCTGGGATGCAGCTACAGCTTTGATGCTCCTTGCTGAGGCTGCCTCTGCCCACCCATGGCTAGATCCTGGCAGGGGAATGGGGCCCTTGCAGCTCCCCAGCAGGTGCAAGGGCAAGGGGCTATAGCTGCTGTGGCTTGGCTCCCCGGCAATGGTGGTGGCAATGCTGCTCACAGCTGTCCCAGTGGTGCGGGCCAGATTACATAATCAGCTGGGGTGAGGGTGCAAAGATGTTGTTAAAAAGGGATCCCAAGCCTGAAAAAGGTTGGGAAACCACTGCCATAGAATGGTGTTTCCCAACCAGCATGCCAGGGCACACAGGTGTGCCCTCCAGCCTGAGCAAGCCTGTCACACACTTTTTTGCAAAACTACTCAGACAGCTCTGGATTGGTGTATGCATAGTCATAAGTTCCTTTGGCAACTACATTGTGGTGTGCCTCAGCTGAATGCAAGGTAGCAAGGTGTGCAGGGCAGAGGAGATGTTGGGAAGCACTGCCCTAGAGGCTCTGGGAGAACGAGCGCGCCGGGCTCTGCTCTGAGGGGGGTGTGGCCAGCGCCGTGGGGCGAGAGTTTTATGTTAATGAGGAGGAGCGGTGGCAGCGAATGTGGGAGCGGGGCGGGCAGGGCTGGGTTGGGGCTCTCCCATGCTTGCCTGGACGCTTTGCTTTTGCGCCTTGCAGGGTCCCGGGCGGCCGGGGGGCGGTAGCTGCTGCTGCTCGGCTTCCCGGGCTCATTAGCAGTCACTCGCCGTGTGCTGCTGGTGCCGTCGCACAAAAGAGCTGCCGCGGCTGCCCCCGCTCGGGCTCCAAGCAGCGGGCGCGGGAAGAGCCCCAGGCGTAGGCGCCGCCACGGCCCAGGTAAGGCGGGGGGAGGGCGCCCTGGTGCCCGTGAGCCTGTGGCAGTGGAGGGCGGCGGGCTGGCTGGGGGGGGGAAGCTGCAGGTGTCTCCAGCTCGCCTCGCGAGGAGCGGGGTGGTTTGCTGCAGTGCTGGCAGCCCCCCAGTGCAAATTGGTGCATGCGAGTGCCCAGCTCCTGGCGTTAGATGTGGCGAGGGGGCGGAGATGCTGCACGCTCGGCTCCCCCCATCCTTGGGGTGGGATGCTGCTGCCGCTGCTGCTAGCAGGCGATTGCATGCTTGTGCCTCTCCCCTCGAGCAGCCGACCACGCTTTAACTCCGGCCGGGGGGAATTAAGCTCCTTGGAGGGGGCTGGGGCGGAGATCTGCCTGCGGTGCAAAGCGAGGTTTTTTTGCTGCCACCAAATCTCTTCCCATCCTCTTGTTGTGGCGGAGGAGGAGAGGAAACCAACCCTCCTGCGGTGCAAAGAGAAGGCAGGTTGGAAAGAGGTTGCAGCAGGAACAGAGGCATTAACCGATGTGAGTTTATTGTTGGATATGTGGTGGCTGGGGAGAGAGGGCTTTGTTTGCTGGGTCTGTTGCTACGGGCTTGTGAGAGGATGGTATTGAATGGATGGTATTTCTATTCTGTGGCTCTGGCTGGTGCATGAATGCAGGGATGGAGTCAGAAGATGTTCTCTGCCTGGTACAGAAGAGCTTTTCTTTCTTTCTATTGTGGTGGCAGGGAAGCTTTAATACTGGCTGCTCCCTCATTTGAGTCAGAGGAGAGAGCTGGAAAGGAGAAGTGTGTGGAGCTAAGTTGCTGCTGCTGGGACCCCCTTTTTCTTTGACGGCAGCCTATGCTTTATTCATTTTGTTTTTAATTTTGTGCTGCTTCTATCCCATTTCTACCAATATGCAATATTTTGGTGTAACTTTCACATTTTTTTATATTCCCTCATGATCAGATATCTTGTTTGGAGAGTATGTGTGTGTCAAAAGTTTATATAGTGTGTCTGTGTTTATATTTCATTACCCACCATTGTGTGTGTATGTGTGTGTTATGTCTCCACAAGTTGCTCATCTGTAGTGCTGGAGAGCTCAAGAGTTAATTTAAGAGATCTGAAAAACACATACAAGAAAACCTCTTGTAATTCAGAACCTTTAACAGTTTTTGTTTCTAGTTTTCATGCCCCCTGTGTAATAACTGAATAAAAGCTTTTGATCAACTTGTTTCCCCCCATTTTCCCTTTATAATGAGCTTTGGAGGGAAAAGCTACTCAATTAAAAATTCTTCACTTTATTTTTTGGGGGGTAAACAGTGATGACAAATTACAGTATGATTCCCTCCCCCCCCTTTTTTGTGCCCTTTACTATGACAGGGTTGACAGATGATAAGATTTTTGGTGTTACTAGAGCAGAGGAGGGGGTGCTGTGTGTATCAGGCTGAATGTTCAATGAGGAAGATTTGGCATAGTTTACCTTAACTGGCGGGCTGTGCTTTTGATTTGCAAAGTTAGTTTGGTTAGTACCCTTCTGTTAGAGGTTATGTGAGCAAGGGCATAAAAAAAGACAGAAGAAAAAGAGAACCTTGCTGAATTGTTTATAATTTTTTATATAGTTTCTACTCTACCTAATTTACATACCTTGGTATTTTTTTTTAAAACCCCATAATGGCTGTGCAAACAGGCTATAGTAATTTAAAGTGATGATTTTCAATCATATTAGTGTGTTTAAGAGAGCCACAGAATATTCCAGGATGTGGTGGTGGTTTTGCAGGAATGGTATTTTGGGTGTGTGTTGATCCTGTTGCTCAAAAAAACCTTTTTAGTTCTGCAAGCCAGTGGAACTATGGATAAAAAGCTAATAACAGCTTCAAAGCACCTTAATTTAACTTAGATTTCTGTAGTGTGTGGTATATTATGGCACACAGGGATAATATAGCAAAGGTATTTTTGCAAATAGCTTGATATTCTTCTAGTTTTCTGTACAAGACTGTAGCTCTGATAGATACAAATACCTGTCCACATCTTGATGGTTTTATTTTCGCCCCCTGATTTGTCAAATATATGAGAAGCTATGTTTTGGAAATGGGTTGTCTTATTTTGCTGCAGTTAAAATGGAAAGCTCTCTGAAACCAATAATTTTCAATATGTTTGAGTTGCATAAACTTTTACTTAGGAGAGTGCAGAGATTGTATAGGTATTCTCCTATTCCTTCAGCTGTGTTTAACTTCATCTTAGTCTTCTAGCAAGGTGGGGATGGGGTGGAGGGCTGTCTTGACACTGTTATCCATAGAGACCAACAAATGCAATGTCTTTTAATAGATTATGGCTCCCAGAGACTTTGTAAACTTGCATTTTCTAGAAGATTATCCCATCTTCTTTTTTTTAAATTAATTTTGCTGAATAGAGGCAACCAATGCTTAATTTGTAATAAAAGAGGTGCTTGCAGCTCAAGCACTCTTTACCTTCATAACTGATGCAGCAAGCCCAGGGTTTACCAGGACTAAGCCCTGGCATCTCTAGGCTTAGCAGTTCATAGCTCTGGCACAAACTGAAGGTAGCCTCATTCATGTCAAAAAGAGGCAAACAAAATTAATGAAAATCTTTTCGCCTTCCCTACTTGCTGCACTTGACCTTTTAAAATCACTTAAAAATATTGTAGAAAATGCTATTGCCACCTGATTCTTCTGGTCATTTGTCCATTGAAATTCTCTAATCGATCTGACCAGAAGCAGAGTTTCGTAGCAGTCTCTCAGCAGGTGCTGCTTTGTACATGTAGAATGATGTCTCTCATCTAAGTGTTTGTGGTTTTGTGAGCAAATTTAAGCCTTGCAGTACTGATGTGAGGAATAGCAGTGTTTCTTAGAGAGGGGGGAACCAAGGGGTGCTGTGCTTCCCAACCAGTGTGCCATAGCACACAGGTGTGCCATCGGCTCTGAGCAAGTGTGCCACAAAATTTTTTGAGAAACTACTCAAAGGGCTCTGGATTGGCTCAGTGGCTCATGAATATTCATAAGATCAATTGGAAACTATATGGTGGTGTGCCTCAAATTAATTAAAGGTAGCAAAGTCTGCCATGGCAGAGAGAATTTTGGGAACCACTGGGATAGAGGACTCTTCTGAATCCACACCCTTAACCAGTGGGAGAATTTGAAGTAGAATCCAGAATTCCTGACTCTCAGACCTCAGAGCCGTAACACGGCATTTTGCCACCTGGGGCGTGTTCCAATCGGAATGCGCCCCTTCCCATTAGCGGTGCTCAGAGCCTGCGCTGCAAAGCCATCCCTTTAATAGCACGGCTATTGTGTTCATGGAACAACCTGCTAATGCATGTTAGTAAAAATACCTTACTGCAACCACAGGTGGTCATGTATTTCAAATGGACTTCAAATCCTGTTTGGGTTAATATGATTATTTTTAAATAATTTTGCTCTGTGTCAGATTTCAACCATTATTTTTATTATTGACCAAAAATACTTTTCTTTTGGTTGAAGGACCAAAATACAATATAGGCAGCAGTCTTACAAATTCTTCATGCCTAGGGGAGTGTGTACCCTCTAGTACTCAGCTTCTTCTGAAAACCCCTGACGACTTTCCATTAAGGACAAATGTGAAGGTGAAGAGTGGCACTTGGAAATAAGGTCTTAAATAGCCTGGTCTGTGTGCCTCAATATACATACAGATAACTTTTTTTTCTGAATGTTTAGCCAGTTAAAGTTTTCTGGGTGGTTATCAAAACACTAAAAGTTTTGCAAACATCCACCCAAATGCACCTCACCTGTTTTTATTTGGAAAATTGTCCCTGGGATGATACTCTTCAGGGTCAGTGCTGGGGATTGTGCCCCCCCCCCCCGCCAGCAGAGCGATGCCGGCGCAGATGAGTGACATCATCAGGGGAGCGCCATGGTGCTGTCCCCTTTTGACACCCCTCAAAATGCTGGCGCCCCCCTGTTACGCAAGGGCTGCTTACTGCCTACTGCCGGCCCTGCTCCTCTTCTAGCAGTTTGAAACTAATTGAGGATAAATGTGTGTCTAGAACAGGGGCGTCAAACTAATTTGCTATGGGGAGTCAGATTCGACTTGATGTATTTCAAGTAGGTCATATGAACCATAAATCGAAATATTATGACACTCATGGCACTGTGGAGTGCTGTGTGTGAGAGAGTGTGCTCCATGGGACCTCTCTCTCTTCCTAACAGAGGGGGAGAGTGTGGTGTCACAGCATACAGTCTTGCATACCTAGTGCTCTGTGATGTTGCGAGGCCTGGTGCTCTTATGGCATCATGGATCTCTGGGTATGAGAGACCTCTCTGGTAGGGAGAGACTGTAGTCCTGTGGAGCACAGTTGTGGGCTGGATGGAAGAGGTTCACGGATCTCATTTGGTCCCGGGGCTGCATATTGGACGCCTCTGCTCTAGAGAGTTATTCCTAGTAGGTAGTACATTCATACTTGTATAGGGAAAAGATTGCGAGCCATACAGTTACTTAGATAAGCTTGTATTACTTGTACTTTAACAAAAGTCAGTGCTCATTGGCATGTGTTTCCATTATGGGGCTCTCTCTGGTTTCTAACATTGTATTGTGAAAGATACAGGTATAGAGCAGTTCCCTTTTAATGGGTGTTAGGTGCCTACTGGCACTTGATGCCTTTAAAAAAAAAAAAAAATCTTCCGCCTCTTGTTTCTAGTTTCTTATACTCTGTTTTGGATGTTGTGTATTAAAGTTTTGATTGAGACTTTTTTACTTGAGCAATTACAGCTAATAAAATGCTACCTTATTCTCTTGTAATGCCTTTTTGTCCAAGGATCTTATGGTCACTACAGAGTAGGAGCCTAATTCTACAAGCCTTTCTCTCATTGAAGTTCATGCTCAGGAAGACTGGCCTTGCCCGATTGAGTCCTAGGATGTTTTTTCAAGTGGCTTCAAGTGAGGGTCTTACCTCATTGTAGAAGTTGGATTGGCCCCCAACAGCTGATCGAGGTTGTGCTAAACACAGTGCATAATAACATGGAGTGTCATGCACAATAACATGGAGTGTTGTGTATAAATATGGCCTCAACACCATTTGGCAACCTGTATAATGCTTTTTTGCCCAAGGATCTTGCAGTCAGTCCAAATTCAGGCCAGCCTGTTCTGATGCTTCAGCCTTGATCTGAAACAATCCTAAAGCTGTTTTTCATCCCTACATGATACCAGTAACTGTCCCAGATTCTAAGTCTATCGTGTCAGCAAAGAGTACAGGGCTTTCTGCATAAATGTGTTGAACATCAGTTGTCACTCAGCTTCAGACCTGTCAGTACATATATGGTAATACACATTAGTCTTTTGTAGAAAGAGAAGGTGGGTGAGGTAATATCTTGTATTGAGACAACTTCTGTTGTTGAAAGAGACAAGCTTTAAAGTTCCAAAGAGCTCTGTGTAGCTCAAATGCTTGCATCTCTCTCACCGATAGATGTACCTCAACCTTGCCTCTCTAATTCCCTGAGCCCAACACAGCTTCAATTACAATGCACTAGCCTTCTGTGTGCATTTCTGAGGTACTGCAACAGCCCTTCTAACGTCTCTCTGATCCTAACATGTCAAGATTCAAGCTATTTTGACCTGTTCATTCAAGCACATATGGCTAAACAAAACAAAACAAGCCCTCTAAATTTAGATTCAAAGGCTTAGCAACTGTAAGCAGTATATGTTGAGGTGGCAAACTGAGAATCTCCTTGATGCATTTTATGGAACAGCTGTCCTAAAAACATCTTGTGGACAGATGGCAATTTAGGAAAAGTCTGCTGATCCATTGCAGTGGGTCTTACTCCTTGTGGGTGTTCAACAGGCCTAATTTCTGCTTTCAGTCAAAGCAGGTGGAGGGTGATCACACGGTTGAAATCCAGCTAGTATAAATTGACTCCCGTTGCTTCAGGAAGACTACCGGATTTTTTTGCGTGAAGCAACAGACGACCAAAATAACCGGGATGGGTCCTCTACTTGCTTTATTATAATCAAAGCTTTACATGGTTGTTATTTAGCCTTGGGGTTCTTCAGGAAGATTGTAGACACCCCTCTCTTGAGACAGCAGGTTCCAACCCAACATGCTTGGGGAGTAGTACTTCATGGATAACCAGAGGAGTAGAATATTTGACTGAAATGCTTGGGGTAATTGAACTCTACTAATTAGCACAGGACAGCTGTTGCAACACCAGCCAATCTAATGGTATCCTGCTCACACAGCAAGTTGGTCTCTGCCAGGCCATTTTCTCTACCTCTCCATGAAGCCAACCCTGAAGGGATGAGAACAAAATATTCCAGACGTGTGGGAAGAAGTAGGTGGTAAGTGCTGAGCCAAGGGGCTTCTTATTTCTGACCATTCCCACATACCCTTTAACAAGGTGTGAGTCAACCTTTATGCTTGACTCACTGTGGGATTCAGTGACTCTAAATGGCTGCCACATGTGATTGCTTCCCCAACCTCAAGCAGTTTAAGGAGCCCACATAGGGACTCATCTCAAGAGTGAATATTTCTAGTATTGCACTTATTTCTACAGCACAATCCTGGGGTTAGAACACACGAAGAAAGAACCTGAGAATAAAGTGTTCTGAGGGTTTTTTTTTTAAAAAAAAAACTATTTTCAGTTGTATTATGTGGCTTCTATATTCCTTCATATAGGCCCCCTGTAAAAGTAAGCGTGTGGGAGAAGGGAAGTTAATCCACCTTCAAGTAAATCTGATTGATATTGCCATCAGTTGATGCCAACCTAGCATCTGGTTAAAGAAAAAGCAGGTCTTTTTTAAAATAAAGAATGTAATAAAAACAAGGTCAGCTCAGCAGTGCTTCTTAATCTGCTGTCTCCATGTCTTTTGCTAGAGCCATGACTGTATGGATGGACTTTCATTGTGAAATTGCCTCTCTACCTCTGTTTCCATGCCCAATATTCACAGTAAGAGCAATAAACTGGGACTCAAAAATCACAACACTGGTTCTTCCTGGGGCCATGGAAAGCCAAAACCCAGATAATTGGCAATGGTTAAGCATCACAGTTAAGCAAGTATTGTGGTGACTTTATTTGTAGATCCATTGTGGGAATGCTATTAAAAATAAAATCTGAGGCCCTGTGGCTCAAAAAGAAATTTAGAATGTACTGGTCTTGACAATCTTTTGATCTAGCCTAGAATTAATGGAGGTAGGTCCAGATTCTTGATGTAACACACCAAATAGAGTGGGAAGCATCAGTGTCTCTTCATCTTTTGAGCAGGCATGACCATAGGCTGAGTATGCAAGGTGGTTCCCTGAACAGAGGACAGGTGGTAGGAAATTTTGAGTTTGTTCTCTGAATGTGCTCAGTACTACATCAGGAGAGTGGATCTTAGGCAGAGAGATCTAGCCTGGCTATGCTTGAGAACTAAATGCAATTCCAAAATGAATATATTGACATCCTCCTCTTCCTGAGACCTGAAATATCAGAATACAAAGAGTGCAGAATATTACATGCCTCACACTGGGGTAATCAATCTCTCAGGGAACAAGGAGGCTTGACACTCTACTCAGTCCTCTTCTTAGTGCACAAGTATTGCAGTGCCAGAAGCTCTTGAACAAACTCTTCCAGAAGCCATAGTTCAGGATGGAGACCCTAAATTTCATCTTGCAGCAATTTACAAAGACTTCCCAATTTTTTTTTTAAAAAGTAGATATGAAGAATGTCCTCCTACACATTATTATTTGAATCTTTCCAATATAAACAGATCCAGGATGGAGAAGAGCTGAGTCTTATTCATTTTTGGACTTTTATTATGCAGGATGTTTTGTATTTTGTTGCTAAGCCACCAGAATTGCTTGCCTAGATAGTTAAATTTACCTGTAAGATATTTGCAGGCTTTGGAAATGTAATTGTTTTAGGAATACATGAAAGTATATAATCACCTGACAAACCAGAAATCTTGCCATTAATCTGTTCCTAAGGTGTTGACCTCTGTGATTCAGCTAATTCATTTTTTTTCTTTTAAAAATAGAATGAATAAACTAAGGAAAATCTGGAAACCTAACTTCTCTTTGCTAGTGTAGTGCAAATATGTAGCAAAAGGACCATAAGAGAGGAATGCAAATTACAGCATCTGTCATGAGTGGGGAAATGCATAGCTTTTTTTCATTTTGTACATATCCTCTTGCTCTCCTTCAGAGTCAGTGAGTATATTTTGATACAGTATTACAAAGGAGAATCAGGCCACAACAATGTTTCTCTTGTAAAACCTGGGCTATGGAGGGAGGAGAAGCTGTGGAGGTTTTGCCTTTTAAATAGAAAATATATTCTCTAGGTTAGAAACACTGCTAACTGAAGATAACTGGATTACAGATAAAACAGATTTAAAAAGAACTTTATCTCTGTGATACTCTTTGACAGTTAGTCTATCAGTGTAGGTTAAATTATGCAGAACTACTTGAAGTATTATGGCCCGAGGAGATCAGAGCTTTGGCATATTGGATGATAAATAGAAAGGGAAGGAATTCTGTTGATGACTGAAGATTTTACAGCCAGTGCTTCAGTAATGGTCTAAAACTATGGACAGCATGTGATGCCTGCCATTGGGGAGGCCAGGCTGGGGAGGAAGAGGCCCTCCTTCTGAGATCTCCATTCCTCCTCTGAGGCTTCGCCCAGACTCCCCTCCACATGCAGTCATGGGAGAAGTTAGCCTGACCTAGCCCTACTGGCTGTGTGTAGTGACTGCACAATGGAGTCAGCAGACCCAGCCCAAGATGAGCCCAGCATCACAGCTATCACCCTCTAGTGTCACATGAAATGGAGCATGAGGCCCAGCGTGGGTGGGTTCTAGACTATGCCCACGGAAAGCAAAGGACGCCTGGTCTCAAATGTTCAAGAAGAACATGAGAACAGGCATATAGGGTTATACCAATGATTCATCTAGTTCATTATCCTGTCTTCTGACAGTGGTCAATGTCACATGTTTCTGAGGAATGAACAGGACTCAGCAGTTATCTAATGGTCCGTTCCCCCTGTTCTTTACTCCCCGTTTCTGGCAGTCAGATGCTAGGGACACCAGAGCATGGGATTGCATCCTTGATCGTCTTGGCTTGTAGCCATTGATGGAGATGGCCTTCATGAATTTACCTAATTCTTTGCTGAACCCAGTTATAGTTTAGACTTCACAAAAGGTGCATTTTTGGTCCCCTATCTGACACAAATATCATAAGGGTTGTCAGGAATCTTTTCAGCATCTTCATTCCTTCACAGAAGACTTGCTGTGAACATAAAGGAGAATATCTGTCTTATTGGCAATATGCATCTTGAGTCAGTTCTTTTATAAGAGAGACATTTTTGTGTTTGGGGAGGTGGGAGGAAATCTTTCTGTATTCTCTTCTGAGATAGTAAGCACAGTGTGGGTGTCTTTCTGTTACGTGTGTTTTGTGAGGAGACACACCTTAGGGTGTATGGTGTTTTGTTTTTTGTTTTTGTGGGTGGTTTTTAAGCTTGGATAGAATAATAAATGATCTCTAAAGCATGTGTTGGGTGATATTTGTCCCCTGTTCATTATGCTGCACATCATAACTGGAGCCATCATCTAGCAGCTGATCTAATTAGAAACAATGATTTGAACAAAAAAGCTATTAAGATCGTTCTACTCTGGGGAAGGATATTAGGATCGGTTTTATTTCGGCATGAAATGCATGTGTTGGGGCATTCATTCTTTTTGACTGATGTGCTAGATATCACCTAGCTCTTGTAGTGCTTTTATGAGTAGATTTCAAAGCACCCTACAGAGTGGATAATCATCATTATCCTCAATTTACAGATGAGGAAACTAAGGGCTTGTCTACACTGGAGAATTAAAATGCACTGCACCCTCTTACCACGCATTAATAGATCCACTGTCCACACAGCGATGCCCTTCAGTGTGCACTAAGCACCTTCTTAATCCAGATTAATTAAACCATGAGTGAGAGGAGTAAGAGCTAGACCAGAACAGTTGATGCGCATTGTGTGTGTTCATAGCACACTATGTAGCAGGGGTGTTGCTGGCCGGGGGAGGGATCCAAGACATGGGCCCAGGCCCTGCCCCCTGGCCAGGGCCAGGGCCAGGCGCCACCGTGCCGCCACGGGGAGCTAGGCCTCGCATCCCCAGACGAGGATGAGGACGGAAGCGGCTGCAGGAGGCCAGGCCCCGCATCCCCAGCCGGGGACAGGGCTGCCACCGGCAGCTGGGCCCCGGATCCCTGGCCGGGGCTGGGGCTGCCGCGGCTGCCACCGGCACTGAGGTTCAGGGCACGTGCCCCAGCATGCCCAGTGCCAGCAACGCCTCTGCTATGTAGTGCGCATTTACAAGCCTCTGGAAATGTCTCAGAGTGCCAGTCAAGCCCACTCTGGGACATGGAGCTGTCATGCTTGTCAATTTCACTGCTCTAACAGAGGAGAGAAATTCACAAGTAGTAATAGGGCAGTGAAATTGACATTCCAGTGCAATAAAATTGACATGGGGGCTGCACTGGTGAGTGAAGCAGTTGGAGTTCCTGGTCCTGGCGGCTGTGCATCCACAGCCACTGGGGTTCCTGGGACCTTGACAGCAGCAGGGCAGGCAGTTGCTGAGGACCCAGGAACCACTGCAGCTGCAGAGCTGCTGGGGACCTGGGAAATCTGGTGGCTTGGGGATGCTGAGGGCCCGAGACACAGGGGTGGGGCTGGCATCAGGGAACTGAGAGGATCACCTCTTAGCTCCTCCACACAGCCTCTTTTGCTGTTGGAATGTGTCCATGCTAGGACCATTTCCAATGGCGAAAGGATAGCTGTGTGGATGCACAATAACGCAACCATGTTGTAGTAACCCTTGGGGAGGAAGGGGTTAACTATCTGGTCAGTGAGTCCCAGGACAGCCAATAGGAACGAAGCACAGGTTTTTGAATTGGAACAGCAGCCTGGCCTGGGCCTGTTTGGATGCAGCAGAGCTCCTGGAAGGATCAGGAAGAGGCCAGAGGGGCCTGAGGAAGAATCCAGCAACATCTTTACCAAAGATAAGTTAAATTTGTTACTGACCAGGCGTGAGTAGAACAGGGAATGTTTATTTAGACGTGGTTAGGGTATTTTCTTTGTTTTTGGCTTGTTTCTTGGATTTCTCTGTGCTAAGCACATGTACCCCCCCCCCCGTAACTACCTAAGTCAGTTCCCAGGGAAGCAACTCTGTGTTTATTATCTGTTCTTTTTGATTAAAGAGTTTACTTTTTAAGTAAGTTCTGGTTCTGTGTCCTGAAGGGCAAGAGGTTTGTGTGCACATGCCTTAGACTGCACAGACAGCTACTAGAGGGAACCCTGTTCCAGTTCCAGCTCATATTGCAGCTGGAGTTCAGTCATTTTCCTGAGAGAGGAATAAAGAGGATTGCAAGTACCTCACAGGGAGGAATTCCCAAGTGCACCTTCCTGGGTCTCAAGAGGTTTTTTGCATTTGGGTGGTGGCAGCGATACCACTCCAAGGCCAGGAATTGGAGGCCTTGGAGACTTTTAAGAGCAGGCTTTAAGGCCAGTGGCTTTTAAGGCCTGTTGCAGGCCCCCAGCTTCTGCACTCAGAGTGGGGAAAAAGCCTTGACACATGTTTATAGTAACACGATGACTTACTGTGCAACGGTTTTCTAGTGTACATAAGCCCTAAGGCAGTGTGGTTCTCAAACTTTGTGATACTGTGACCCCCTAAAATGATAAATGAATTTGTGTAACCCCACCCTTTAAGTTGCTCATGACCCCGGGGTCCCGACTCACAGTTTGAGAACCCCTGCTGTAAGACATAGAGGTGTGAAGTGGCTTGCCCAAGGTCATCCCTCAGGCCAGTGGCAGAGCTGGGGTTAGACTCAGGATCTCCTAAATCCTAATCCAGTGCTCTGCCCACTAGAGGTATGTCTGTACTGATGGCGGCGCATTCACCACCATCAGTTTGCCCTTCTGGAAGCCGACCCTGGGGGTCAGGGGGTGAAGGGGAGAGTTTTTTTTCCCTTATGTGTAATGGCGGATTAGAAAGTCACTGCTGTTTACACAAGGAATCTTGTGTTCCTTGCATAAACAGCAGTTGACTACCACTGAATTTCCCCAAGTGTAGACTACGGCTAGGATATACTTAAGTGAGGATTTATTTTCTCTCTTCTAGCTGGCATCCATTCTAATAGGAGGGTAACAGAAAGATTGCTGGTTAGCTTTCCATCATACTGATTCCTTTTTATCAGTTCTGTAGAAGTACATTTTACTAGCTGAGCAGTTTACTGGGCTTCTGGACAAAACTTAATGCGTTTGCTTGCTAAAAGTTGATATGAGGGGAAAACTAAGCTGTTATATATAATATGAGTGTGTGTGTTAAAGCTTTGCAGAGGAAAAGCCTTAGAGTATTTTTAAAAAATTAATCTTGTATGACAGTTGAACTGGACTTCATTTCTGAGCTTGTATTAATATCTAAAAATCCCAGTAGTGCTGCCAGCTCTCACTCTATGATGATTCTTAGGATATTTGGTTTTTACTTATGTTCCCTGGTACTGGAATCACGTGACTGTGATACACTCAGCTTTCATTTAATAATTTAAGTTTGTTAGGGGGTGATTCCAGTAGAGATGTGCTGCATTGCTGTGACTTGCAGGAGGAGTAGGACACTGAAGTTGCTGCAGTTCAGTTCCCTAGTGGTGTTCTTGTGCAGTGCATCTACATTAGAAATTTGTGGTTACACCAGCTTAAATTTCTCTGACCGAGCTTGGTCCTTAAGATTTCCCACTGCTGCCAGTAATATAGTGCAGCTGTAGCCTGTGTTGGCAACATTAGGTGCCCTAGTTAAGATGGGGGTCCAGTGGCCACAGTTCTTAAGTCACATGTCAATTAAACGTGCTAAGAAGGAGCCTCAGTGACTTGGTGTTGGAAAAATAGCTGTGACCCCAGGAGTTTTGTCCATGCACCTACCTCCCTAGTATGAACAATGCCATATAGTAATACATGGTTCACTTTTTTGAACTATAATTGATCAGTCTTGTAATTTCATTGAAGAAGTTTGGACAGTTCCTGGAACCAAGAAACTATGCATCATGGGTGGGAGTGCTAAAAACTGATCTTCTATTGACAACAGACAAATTCTGTCCTGAAATTCATCTGGAGAAATGCCCAAGTACTAAAGAGTAAGTCCAAAACTGTTGCTATTTAGACCCCTGTTCATCAACTCTTTTAATTAAATGCCCAATGACTCTGAAAGACTCTTAAGTACCGATGAGATTCATAAATGGGGAGAACAAATAATATTAAACAAGAACTGCAGTGTTCCAGTTATGGTATCTCTAGTCATATGTATCAGTAGTCTGTGGTGTGCTTCATTTTGGAAGAAAAACATTTAATTCCTTAAAGTCTTATCTGAAAGACTACATTTGCCAAGGATGGCAGCATTGGGTGGTTCCCTAAAATAACTAAAAAGAGAATTATATTGTCGTAAGTTAAACAGAATGGGCCAAATGCTTGGTTTCGACTGAGCATGAATGCTGCACTCCAGAATGCTGTTGTGGGGTGAAAGTGTTCCCTTAACTAGCTCTCTAATTCTCTTCTAGCCTGGACTGTAGCAGGTGAGGGGGAGGGGGCAAGCAAAGAGCTTGAAACTTATTGCCGGTTTCAGTGGTTCCTTAAAAGTCCCTTGGAGGTCTTTCTCTGTCTTTATTTCTAACACTTGGAGTTCGTTCTTTTAGTAGTTTCACTGAAATATAAGCAATGAAAAAGGAACAAACACAATCTAAATTCAGGACCCTTCAGGCCAGTGATTGCACTAGCATATTTTTCACAAGGAATAAAGAAGATGAATTGACAGCATCCTTCCAGATGAGAAGTTCCTCACCTGTACCGGAGAATGAGATGAATTTTCATTATAAAGGCTTGTTTGTGCTGCAGATGATAGTCGTATGTTATGTTAAGTTGGACAGTTTATCATTATGTGTCATATTTTTCTCTAATCTTTCTTCTGAAAGATGCTATCAACTAGTTCTCTTTATTTTGCTTTATGATCTGCAGATTGCATAGTACAATGGCTTTCAGTATGTGGTTGTTAGACCTCTGGTGGTCTGCAGACTAAGATTTCCAGAATGATCTTCACTTTCATTTGTATATTTTTTTAGCTTGCAAAAGAAAAACAAATTAAAAACCACCCTGGCAGCAGGCTGTAAATTTACATATTGGCCCAGAATTTTGGCCCTGCTACATTTTGCTTTGTGCCACTCTGGAAGAAGGAAGCTGTAAAGCTGGCCTAGCCAGCTGCTAGTTTTTACCCTAAAGAATCTCAATGTATCTACCATTTCTGAGTGGATAAGATATTGTATTTCAGAACCATACAAGTTAAAACATCACTTCATTTTCTAAAAGTCAGGGCTTGCTACCTCTGAGTTATTACAACTTTGTGAGTAGAAAGATTACATGCCTCATAAAAGAAAATATATAAAGCTACCTGGTCCTTTGTTCATACCTCCTCAAATTCTGCAAGCTGGGC
This sequence comes from Podocnemis expansa, assembly GCA_007922195.1. Lineage (NCBI taxonomy): Eukaryota > Metazoa > Chordata > Testudines > Podocnemididae > Podocnemis > Podocnemis expansa. The sequence goes on along the minus strand of ML681967.1, from coordinate 2,964,716 downwards.
ATCTAGTCACCTTTTGAGGATACTTTCAGGAGATGGTGCTTTTTTGCTGTAGCATCCCAGTTACTGTTAGGAAAGGGTTCCCTGCTTTTACATCTGCATATAACTATTTTATAGATGTGCTTAATCATGCTTCTCATATATGCTCTCTTGACTGACTTTGAACATGTCAGTCTCTTAAGTGTACAATATTTAATTTTTATTTTTTTTTTGCTATCTTTCATACAAGTATGACTGAAGAATTGGCAGTCTGGGAACTGGAAACTCTCTCTCCAAAGATCATATGGAATATACTACAGAACACCTGAGGTAGATCAATCAATCAGTGTCCTAAACTTCACCTAGTGTTTGTTTAGACAATGGATTCAAAGTACCTAGGGTGGTGGTTCCCAACATTTCCTCTGCCGTGGCACACTCTACCTTTAGTTCATTGGAGGCACACCACCATGTAGTTTCCAAATGAATATTCATGAGCTAATGAGCCAATCCAGAACTCTGAGTAGTTTCCGAAAAAATTTTGTGGCGTACCTGTGTGCGACTGCACAGTAGTTGGGAAACACCGACCTAGGGTACTGGGTCATGCCCATCAGCAGCTGATTGATTAGTGTGGTAAAACTTACATTCCAGGTTGTATGGGCTGATCTTAATTTATATCTAAACCAAACTAATTTTACCAGGGTCCTGAGTAGCCATTGTCCTGGTAATGGAAAGCTGCCAGGTGGAAGCCTATTGGCTACACTGTTCCCCCACCTGTTTGTTTAAATTACTTTGCACTGAACATAAGTGATGGATAAATTTGTAAATTCATGTTTGGGTTTCCCTGATACAGGTTTAAGGGGATTATTTATGCAATAGGATTTAATATCTGCCAACATGCTGCTCATTTGCTTGATATCACAAGAGACGGGTTTTTTATTTGCAATTTATAAATCCTCATCTTCATACACTCAGCTTTTCACAGAGAGCTTAATGTCTGAAACATCCTGCAATTACCATATTCTCAATGCCATGAATTTTATCTCAAATGGACTATGACGGTGGTTGCCCAGTCAGCATTATAAGTATTTTATATGTGATAGGCCCCAATTTTTAATTTTCTATTTAAATAGAATAGCTAAAGCTACTCCAGTGGTTTGGGGGGGACTTGGTGCCTCTCCCTGAGCTTGGATGTGATTATCAGAGTGCTGTCTTTTATTTCCTCTCTTGACCTGTTTGTGGGTTTGGATTTTCAGTGTCCTTGGAGCTGAAGTACTGTGGAATGAAGGGGGAATGAGACAAACATGCTTGGTCTTCATATAGTCATAGCAGTTAAAAATGAAAAAGTACTGTTAAATTTTTCTAGTTTGTCGTCTTGTATAATGAGACCTCAAATCTTAACACACTCAACAAGAATAGGCCTTGGGACATTCATCAAAGCCTTCAAGTACTAGAAAGACATAGGTAGGACCAAGCTTCTGCTGTGTAAACAAGCTACTAAAAGAGGTGAATCATACTTAGCCAATATGTTGCATTGTCTTTGCAGCTGTAATACCTTTCAGTGTGCTCTGATATTAGTGGTTAATTCATTGATCCTATGTTTTACACCCCTTGCATTTATTTTCATTCCATTCTGTAAGTTCACCCATCTTCGAAGCATCTGACAAAGTGGGATTTTCTCTCACGAAAGCTCATGCGAAAAATAAATCTGTTAGTCTTAAAGTGCCACACGACTCCTTGTTTTTTTTAATTCATTGTAGTCTACTTTTAACCACCAAATAATGAGACTTCTGTCACTTCTCTTAGGAGACTATTCCTCAGTGTTACAGATGCAAGAGTTGGTGTTCAGACTTCTGAGTTTTATTTTATTTTTGTTAACTTCCCCAGGAGTCTTGTCTGCTCAGCTGCTCCCTATCAGATTGTAGCAGAGTCGAAGTTGCTGGTTCCAGAAAGCAGCTCTCTAAGACTTCCCATGCAGTAAGTGAGAGCCTTCTTGTAACACAGGATTCTTGAGCCATTAAAATGCAGGAGTAGAAGATGAAATCAAAACTTGAGTTTCATGTGTGAAATGCCCTGTTTGATTTAGACAAATCCTTCTGCTGTTTTTAAAGAGGTACCATCAATTCCTTTCTAGTTAAAGCTTTAAATATTTTATTTATACTCCATTGCTCAGAGTCCTGGGTGGTGAGAACCTTAGAAATGCCTATCAGGGATCCTGTGAAGTTAGTAATACCTTCTTAGAAACTTAAGTCATGCTTTTCTCTGGTGTTTTTGTCCTGTTCCATTTGGCAAGTATGGCAGTATGGTGTTTCAAGTGCTACAAGAGCTACTCTAGGCTGTTGTAAGGCTCAGTATTCAATTAGCTTGTAGTCAAAGGACCAAGTGTCTTGGGTGGATCATTCTGTGCTCACGTGCTGTCTACTGCTAAAAATGCAACCTAGGAACATCTTGTTTTTAAAGATCATCATAGTTCTATATGGTTTTAGTCGTGGCTCATACTGTGCTCTGTTTTCTCTGGCTGCAAATGGCTGATGAAGCTGCAATTTTCCTTTTAGAGCTTAATGTCACTTCTTTTGCTATTAAATCAGGACTGTTGAGTATGTTATGAGTTGCACTGAAATTACAAAATGTTGCTTGTTGAACTTCTGTTTGGTAATGCTTCAAGGATACGGGTATTTTGTGACATGGCCCCCTTGTGTCCAAGTGCCATGATCGATCTCTCTCTCTCTCTCTCTCTCTCTCTCTTGCATGAACCTGGAAGGTCATGCAAACAGAGGAACTAGAATAGTGTAATTGAATGAGGATTCAGGAAGAAGAGAGCAGGTGTGCCTCTTCAGTCCTTGAATGCCATGCAGCTGCCCCTTTGCCATCTGCACAAGTTCCCAATATGAAGGGAGACAGTGAGGTCTGGAAACAGGACCACTGGACTAGATAGATCCACTGTCTATGTTCATATTTGGGTGTAGAGCAGTATAGGGTAAGTATTGCATCTCAGTCCTGTCTCCAAATGTGCTAACTGGAAATAACTTCAGTTTTAGTGTAGGATGTCTCACTGAATTCACCCTGTCTAGAACTGCTCAGGTTTGTTTTTCAAAGTCTTAAAGTTTAGAACTAGAACTTTTTGCGAGGCATGTTGTATAACATAGAAAGGGACCCTTAATTCATTGCAGAAATTAATATTTCATCCATGATAGCAGTTAGTAGTTAACTTCACTCTTTTTAAAGTGAGAAGCAAGAGGGCCCTAAAGCCTGGTCTTAAAACTATCCAAGGCTACCAATTCTGGCTGTGGAATGGTATTGCTGCCACCACCCAAATGCAAAAACCTCTTGAAACCCAGGAAGGCACACTTGGGAATTCCTTCCTGTGAGGTACCCTCAATCACTTTTATTCTTCTCTCAGGAGAGTGATTGAACCCAAGCTGGGTACGGGCTGGAACTGGGACAGAATCCCCATTAGTAGCTGGCTGTGCAGTCTGAGGCACATGTACACAAACTTCTTGCCTTTCAGGACACAGAACCAGAGCTTCCTTTAGAAGGGTAAAATCTTTAATTAAAAAGAACAGATAAGGACACAGAGTTGCTTCTCTGGGATTTAACTTAGGTAGTTGCAGGGTAGGGGAAGGGGGTACATGTGTTCAACACAGAGAAATCAAAAAACAAACCATAAACAAAGAAATACTCTGACCGTGTCTAAGTAACCTTCCCCATTCTACTCACGCCTGGTCAGTAGCAAACTTGAACTTGTGTTTGGTACAGACGTTGCTGGATCCTTTCTCAGGCCTCTCTCTGGCCACCTCCTGATCCTTCAGGAGCTCTGCTGCATCCAAACAGGAACAGGCAAGGCTGCTGCTTCAATTCAAAAGTCTGTTCTTTGTTCCTGTTGGCTCCCCCTGGGACTCACTGACCAGGGTGTTAACCCCTTTGTCCCCAAGGTTATTACAAGAATACTCAGGGAAGTGCTCAGAAACTTTAATAATGGTGTATTAGGGTGTTTCAGATGAAATAAAAATAAATACAAGTGTGTGTTTTGCTAAGGCTGGGCCACATGTTCACCAAAAACATGGGGGAATAATAGAGGGGTGTGTACGTGCAAGGAAAAAAACTGCACCTCTGCTGCTTCTGCTGATCGCCACTAGCTGCTTCAGGTCTCTTCCCCCTGTAACTGGGCTGGAATTACATACTTTCCAGCAAAATAGCTGGTGAGCACCGAAAGTTGGGCTACTCAGTGTTACCAGTCTCAGACATTCAAAAACTGGGAGATTTCTAAAAAATAACAAATTTTGGGTCCCTTCCTGTTTGTTTTATGGCTTTTGACCTTTCAGTGGTTCCTTTTTTTTAAGTTTTTAGTCTGTACCATAAGAGCTAGCAACTTCATTTTAAAGTGAAAGCTGAGGTTCTTGTGTAAACGTGTCACCCCAGGGCTGTGCATTTAAAAATCAATCCACCAGATAGTGTGAAACTTTGATATCACAAAACTTGCTGGAACAACATAAGGAGGCCTGCCATTGGCTACACCCAGTTTCCACCCACACTGCCTATTCCCCCTCTTCTCTGCCTGATGTTTTATTGGCTCAGATTCAGTTCTCGGGGATGCTGGTGTAATTCTTGAAGCAGGCACTTCCTGTAGTTCTCTTGGATCACAAGTCAGAGCAGCTGTTGTTACTAGCTTTGAGATTGTGCAGCATGAGGCAACAAATGTGATTTGTTGTTTTTCTTTTTCCTGACCCACTTATTCAGCTGGTGCCATTCTCAGCCCCTTCCTCAGACATCCATGGGCTTCCTTATTGAAAGGACTGAGAAGGTGGCTTTTAGCTGTCAGACTTTGTTCCATCTAACAAACTCCTATGCACCCATGCAGGGCCAGATGCAGCCTGACTCAAAGTATGCTATGCTCGCAATTTGTTGCAGGATAGAGAAGCATCCCTTTTAAAAGTAATCGCTGCCATTGTTGCAAAATAGTTGCATTAAGGACATGGCTGGACAAGACTGGCTTGGAGATGTGTGGTGATTGGGGGTGGGGGGGAACTAACTAACAAATATCTCCCTGTCAGACATGGCTGTTGTGCTAGAGACTATAGAAAAATCTGATGAGTCACCACTTCTTGTATTTCACAGCTCCACCACCAGCTTCCTTATGCAAAACTAATCTCAGAAGCACCCAAGTCTCTGTTTTTGGTCCTTGTGTTGCAGTTTCAGACCTACTGCAATGGGGACAATTGCTGCTGAACTCACCCAGCACTTGAGGTTTTGCAGTGAAAGTTCCCTGGACACCTGTGCTCCTGGCTCTGGGCATGTGAAGTGCTGCTACCCTGCAGGTGTCTGGATGCTTTTCTCCCCACAGAGAGACTAGCAGGTTCACCAACCAGGGGAAGATAAGCATTTGGCTGCCTCAGGCACACATGGACTAGACTCCCTAGGAGGATACCTGCCACAGAGGGCCCTTCAAGCAAGTTCACACAAAGGAGCCCATGGTAGGGCAGGATGAAGAGGACCTTCCTCATAGCACTTACCCCAGTGGTTTGGGTACTCACCTGAGAGGTCACAGAGGCCAATTCAGATCCTTACTGCTGCTCAGATGAGGGTGAGGGGAGCTTGACATGGGGTCTCCCATGTGCCAGGTGAATGCTCTAACTGCTGTGGTAGTAGTTACAAGGGTGCTCCTCCTCCTCTTCCTCTGTCGGCCTTTTGCTAAAATGATAGGCCTGACTCCAAAGAGTTTTCTGCTGTGAATGGCTAACGGTTGTGGCAGCCCCCTGCAGCCTTGTTTTAACAACCCAGACAGGGCTTAGCACACATCAGCCTTTCCTGCTGACTAACTTAGGTGGCTCCTGGCTGATGGTGTGGACTCGTGGGAATCACGGTTGTAGCCAGGGTACGTCTACACAGCAGAAATCAATCATGAGTCTCAAAGAGTGGATCAACTGATTTTTGTCTCTCAGGGTTCATGTAATGGGGCTAAAAACAGCAGTGTAAGCATATGGACTTGGGCTGCAGTCTGGATTCTGACTTCCGAGGTGGGAATCGAGGGGGTGATTTTCCAGGTGCCTGAAAGTTAGGTGCTATGATGTTTTAGTGTAAAAATGCGTAACTGCTATTATGCATCCAGGCCAAAGTGCCCCTTCTTCTAGTGTAGACATGTTATTAGTACCCCCCTGTTCACATCACTTGTTTGCTGGAACCCTACATTGTGATCCTGCCCAGATGTTGCCTTGGTGTTTTGGAAAGGGCAGGTGCTTTCTGACAAAATTTAGTGTACCTTCAGAAGGGACAAGGTTTTGCCTCAAGTATTGATTTGAAACTAAGATTACGTGATAATACTGCATGATTCTCTCTCTCTCTCTCTGTCACCTACATAAACTGGCATTCATTCATCTGCCCTGGAGGTAATTGGGCTTCACTAGTAAAAGAGGAGATCATGTGAAAACAATACTGATCCCTATTCTGATAATACTGATTCATCTCCACACTTCTAAAGGGAGCAGACCATGCAGAATAAAAGCATGTTAATGGAAAACTTCCATGTTGGTTCCCCACTTCTCACTTTTCAACTAAGATCATGAGGCTTTTTTTAATTGCCTCTGAGTAGAGACTTAAATCTTTGGTTTTGGAAAATGGATGAGAGCTGCAGGCATTTTTAAAATCTGTTGCCTTCTGTTCTTCTGGGTGGTTTCTGTAAAGAGGACCTTTCAAAGAGGATTTGATTAAGGGAAGACTTGCTTCTTTTATTGAACTGCCTTTCATAGATTTGTAAATTCTAAGACTAAAAGAGACCATTATGATGTTCTGATCTGACCTAGCCTTGAACTCTAGAATAAAGTACTGAAATATTATGTTCTTGTCATGATGTGTGTCCATATTCTCTGTTGGTATAAGAGTTATTTAGTTGCCTGCCCCACTTGTTGGTGTTATCTTTTTAATGTGTTTCTTCTCTCTTGACTCTGTTGCCTTTTAAAAATATTACTTGGAAGTTTAGTTTTGTTTACAATTTTCACATGGAGCCATTAAGATTTTTCTCTTCACAAAAGCAAAAAGAATATGACAAAACATTCATTATTTTGTTCTAATGCCTTGAATTGTTTTTCTTGTGTTGGTGTGTTTGCAAATATCTTCACAATCACAGCTAGTACTGATTTCCTGTTTCTGTGCGTAGAATTTCAATTCATTTAATTCCTGATGCTATTAAATGATTGCATTATGCTTATAGTCTGGCTTTGGCTTCTGTTAAGCGTTCCTCATAATTGTATAATCATTTGTCCTGGAAAGTATCTTTACCAGGTCATATAGCCCATTATTGTGGATCATGACAGGGTTTCAAGGACATTGAATTTAGATAGAAAACCTGAGTTTGGCTGAACTTGAATGAAAGAAAAATGAGGGATTTAAAAAACCCCTTGTATTTTACCATGACTGTCCTGAGCAAACCAGATAGCTGCTAGGAAATTACAGTATTGGAAGGATGTTTGTACATACTATGCTGTATGCGCATTGCTGTATTCTCTTAGTGCCCTGCAACCTAGATAGCCTTTTCATTTATTGTGCAATACAATAAAATCTGATGCAGACCTGCTCTGTAATGATAAGACTCCCAAGACTACTTCAGCACTACACAGGATTTACAAGGGTGTATAATGTAGTGAATTTTTGTCAGCATTTTATTTGCAGGTCTGTTGCTATTGATGTTCAGTCATTCTGTGGGCAAAGCATTAGCTATTTTATTTTCTTTGAAAAACTTGCCAGGAGTATGTGTCTGGATGGCTAGGAGATCCTTCTCAAGACATGAACAAACATTTTAGGTTTTAAAATACTTGGGCCTGATACTGCATGTCCCAGCACAGTGGCTAATCCACATTCCCTTGAGCTGTTCTGTTTCCTTCAGATGTACAGCTCATTTGGGTAAAGTGGGATAACCTATGAGAGTAAGGAAGGATTTTCAGGCTTGATCTCTTAGTTAATAAAGTGAGAACATTTTAGTTTTGTAGGCTACTCATGCTTTAACCTTCTTGTATGTGTAAAAAACTGTAAAATGTTTGGTCCCCAGACTGGGGAGTGGAGTTGCTGCTCTACAGCTTAGTGATATTCTTAGGTTCTGGTTGGAAGAAAATAGAGAGGGGGGAGAAAGCTCCTGTCTCTATGGTACTAATTCAAAATGATGAAACTGAAATATCTGTGGTAACTAAAGTAATTTGGATTAGAGGCAAATTGGAATATTGGAAGGGCTTTCAAGAGACATTTCATGGTAATCCTAGCAAGCCATAAAGCAACTGATTATGTATTCACAGCTACTTAGAACTGATAGGAGAGAATTACATGCGCTTGAATTTTTACAATTTAATTTCTCATACAATGTGCATAGTCTGGGTATGTTTACTTACAGTTTGGTAATATAAATGTGTGGGTGTTTCTTGTTTAGTTCATTTTTGTAGCTCATTTGACAGCTATTATCTGTCATTTCTCACCTCCTCCTTCACCCCCAATTATATCCAATTTCAGTTCTCCAGCATCACCATGCAGTATCTAGGTGCTGAGGAGCATTAGGCAGCCTTTGTCAATTTTTTAAATTACATTTTCAGTTAAGTATGCATTCATATGAATGGCCATTTCTAATCCATTAATGTGTGTGTCTTGTAGGCCACTGAGGGAGCTGTATGGTGAGTATTTAGTCTCCTCGTATCAGTGTGTGAGTGGGAGATGGGATGCCACCAATTTCCCCAAAAGAGGCAGGGAGGAGGTAGGACTAACCTTTCTCTCTATCAGCCATGGAAGTGGGCAGCCAGAGGAGCTTCAGAGAGTGAGGGAGTTTTGGGGGTCAGCACCACTCAACTCTGGCTGTAAACTGTAATCTAATGGTCATAGTCTGCTACAAAATAGGTGCAATGGGAATCCCTGACAGTTTAAAAAAAATTACTAAACTTTTGAGCTGGTTTTGAAGTTCAGCCTATATGCAAAAAGTTGGGACTACATTCAAGTGAGAAAAACTGGATTATTGCAGTATCTCGGGTCCATATTGTTGTTTTTATGCCACCAGTGTCTTTAAGAAACTTCATGTATTTTGAAAGTGGGGAGGCCTAAAAAAAACTTTTTTTTTTTTTTGTGGTTAGGAGAAAGTAAAAGTGCAAGGTGTTGTTATTGAAGTCATGAATGCCCTGTGAGATATCCGGACATCATGAAAATAGTTTCATTCTTGAATGATGAGGGTTGCAAGGGAGCTGAGATTCTGATTAGTGTGCTCACATGTGGTCTAATTTTAAATAGAAGAGTGTAATAATCTGAACTGAACTTAAACCATTTGGTCAACATTTCACTAATGTTAAATTTACAGTTTGGAATGGATATCAAGCTGAATGGTATAGTGGGTGTCTAAAGTATGGATAAAATATAACTTGCCATTGCCAGCATGCAAACTACTGGACAAAATAAGCATCAGAATATTTTAAGTTGCTCTTTGTTTCTCCTGTTTGATAGTTTTGCTTATAACTGTATTGGAAACTAGACTTTCCTTGTTCACTGCCTGCCTTCTTAGCCTATTGTGTAAATTATGGCTTGTCACAGCTCTGTTAAAATGCTCCTTTTTTAAAAAAAACAAGGGGGGCTTAAAGGAAAGAAACACCACCAATGTTGAGAGCTTAATGAAATCATGCACCATTTGGGCTACTGTGGAAAAGATTCTGATTTCATGTTGGTGTACCTATTTATTGATTATCTCTCCCTCCTTGTCTTTCTCTTTTCCTGAATACACACTGTACTTCAAGGCCCTATGCTGCTTTGCCAGTGATGATCACATGTGAAGCAGGTGCTTAGAGTGGTGCAAGAGACTAAGTGCATGCTGTCAAAAGTTCAGAAACTGCACAATTCTGTGCTGTCACTGGGCCAGGCCAACAGTTATGGGCATGGTCTGAAAAGTCACAGAAAAGGTACTCTGTTGAAGACACCAATGTTAGGGAGCTCCACGTGTTGTAAGTTTTGTTCGGCTTCTCAGCACCATACATCAACCCTTCCTTCCCCTCGGTACTTGTATTGTGGACAGCTTCATGGTTAGGACTACTCAGAATGCTTTGCATGAAGCCACTCAGTGTTGCCTTCTGCAGCAGCAGTAGTCATTAATTCTTTCCTTTCCTCATTGCTGTTGGTTTTGGAGGGTGAGAATGGAGATCACAACTTGGTGTGGGTTCCCTCTTCTCACATGCTTCTGGGTGAGCATATCCATTTTTGATAAGTTCAGGTATGTTAAGGCAGTGGGCCAATGAGTGTTTACTTTTTCCTCCATGCACTGCATTATGGATGGAAACATCTGAGCCTTCATAAAATGAGAATGGTATTAGCTAATTACTAATCCTAGCAGAATTGGAAAATGGGGGAAAATGGGTAACCAGTGTCCTTCCTGTCACATTGTCTTATATGTTTGCATTTAACTGATGTGTTCTTGTTGTTTTGAAGAAAATGAATACTTGCTAATTTTGCACAATGAAAGTTTTGAAGCTTTGTTCTATTTAGCACCTGGGACCTCTGAGTGCAGCACTTTCAATGAAATCATCATATATTAGCATATAAATTAAGCAACTCTCTTACCCTGATTTTCTTCAAACACTTTTCACAAATCAAAGGAATGAATTGATGTTGAATTGCTTGCACAAACAGGAAGGAAGCAGTTCATGTCGTGAATACAAGTAACTGCACACAGAGGTTTTGCATACAGGGACTGAATAGTGCAAAGTTTTTTAATATGGTAATTATAAATCTTGAGCTATTTCCTTAAGACTAAATTGCTTTGGATTTAAGCTGACACACAATATTTTCCCCTTTGTTGGATTAAATTAATACAAGTTGGTGCTGTTAAACTAATTGTTATCCTCTTTATTGCTGTAGTTCAGTGAAGATTGAATGCTGGTCTTTTTACATATTTCTTCATCTGGGTAATAACTTGCACAGAACATGTTTTAGTGGCTCACCCAAAATTTACAGCATAGGATGAAGAGTGCCAAAAGTGCAATGTTTTGCACTTAGAAAACATTTTTTAAGTGTGCAGCTGAATTCTGGTTTTGGAATAAAGGTGAAGCCTCTTATAAATCTGTAACTGGGAAGAAAAGGGTGTTTGCACATAGAACTTAAGCAGAAGGGTTAGACCATTCTGCTGACAAAATATAAGGCATATTGTTATGGAGGGAAGTTAATTTATCTGGCAAGCATCTTCTCCTTGAGACAGTGGGAGATGAGGATGCTGAAGGCACTTGGCCTTGCTGATCAGCACAACTTGTGTGCCACCAAGCACAGCTGCTTTATGAGAAATTTTATTAACTCTCAACTAGTAATTCTTGTGAATAAAATCCATATGCTGCTTTAAGATGGTCAGAATCTAGCGAGAAATGTTACTGGTAGTAAGTTGGGTTTTGTTTTGGTTTTGTGAGATTTAATGATTAATCTAAATTGGAACTAAAAAGGAATTCTTTCCTGATCTGAAAGAAAAATTACAGGAGTAGGGGAAAAATCTGGTCTAGAACTCAAAAGGTTCTAGTTTTAACAGAGCAGTTGGTAGATGGCTTCTTCCCCCCCCACCGCCCCAGAATTTTTTCTGTCCTATAACTCATTGGTCAGTCCTAAAAGTACAAAGAAGATCTGTAAAAAATCAGTAGTCACAGTAGAGTTTTAACTATTCATCTGTGTAGTGTCTAGCTTAAAATGTGCTGTATTGAGTAGAAACTGCTATTGAGAGAGTGGTTTACGAGCATACATTACTTCACTCGGCTTTGTTTTTCCAAGTTTCTTTGCAGAATTCTATCCCTTCTTGTCAAGTTTTACAAATCAGTCACTTTTTTGATTGTGTAACCATCAGTAGGTTACTCCAGTGGTTCCCAGCCTTTCCTCTGCCGTGGTACACCTTGATACCTTCAAATTTTTCAAGGCACACCACCATTACAAAACTCATGAATATTCATATTAACTTAAATTACTTATGAATACTCATGAACCATGGCACATTGTTTCAGAAATGCTGCTGTGTGGGGTAGTAGGGGTAGCAGAGCAGGTGTGGCAAAAGAGGGGAGGTCAGGAGTCGTGTGCAGTGGCAGGAGTGAGTGTGGGGAGCAGGGCAGGGGTGGCAAAAGAGGACAAGGGCAGCCATGTGGGGAACAGCACAAGGGTGGCAAGAGAGGAGAGAGGAAGAGAGAAAAAGAGTGGCTTTTGGGGGAGGGCAGGAGGGAGCCTGGGGAGTGGGAAGGTAGGACAGGGGAGCATGGCGCAGCACCTACTACCCCCTTTTCCACAGTGGCTCCCTGACACCCAGGGCAAATCCTCACCCCACTGCTGCTCCCTCCCACCCCTGTGGGTCCCGTCCTCCCCTCCCCTCCCCCAGCCCCTGCTGCCTACGATGGACCCTCCCATCACTGCAGGGGCAGAACTAGGCCTCCAGCCCCCAGCTACACCCCCTCCACACACAGCCACCCCACAACCGCAGCTACACACCATCTGCTACATATCCACTCCCACCTACCTCTGCTATACAGACAAACCTGCTGCACACAACCCCCAGCAGCCCCCCCCCCCCCACGGGTTTACCTGGGCTGGTTGCAGGCTGGCTGACACAAGCTGCTCTGCCCTGCAGGGGGGAGATTCACACACTCCCAGCCTCCCACCCCTCTCTGCCAGCTGGGCCTGAGGTGAAGCCACCAGAACGCTGCATTCAGGCTGCTCCTGCTATTTTTAGGGGGACCCCTGGAACTCCACATTCGGGTGCCTTCCTCTATTTTTAGGGAGTCCAGAAGGCTGTCTGCCTAAATATAGGGGGCCCCAGAATTGTGTTCTGGTGCCTTCCCCCTTACTTTAATCCCTGCCTTTTCTCAGCCCTGCACAGCCCATGTGGCTGGGCTGAGCAGAGAGGGAACTTTAACTCCAGCTCTTGGGGATGCTTGAGGCGCACTTTGGGTGTTGCCGCGGCACACCAGTGTGCCCCGGCACACTGGTTGGGAACCACTGGTCTACTCTGTTCTTCCGACTTCACACCTGTCAGTGATTCAGAGCAAGTTGGATGGCTTTGTAAACTGGGTGAAAGTAAACAATCGATGTCTTTCATATTCTAAATATTTTATTTCTAAATATGGTGTCCAGTTCTGGTGCTCACCGTTCTAGAAGGATGTTGATGAATTGGAGAGGGTTCGAAGAAGAGCCTTGAGAAAGATTAAAGGGTTAGAAAACATGCCTTAGAGGTGGTTTTCAAACTGGGCTGCAGGCATATGTGAGCACTTGTTAGTGGGTAGGTGAGTAAAAGCCTGTAATAGCAGATTATGCATTTTATTTAGTAAGATTTAGCAATCTAATAATAGATATATTTATAACCCTATCTCGGATGGGGGTGGGTGGACTACATTGTTTGGAAAAAGGTACACAGCCTAAAAAGTCTGAAAAACCACTGTCTTAGAGTGATGGATTGAAAGTTTAATTGGCTTAATAAAAAGAAGGTTAAGGGTAGGTTTGGTTACAGTCTCCTAAGGATCTATATGAGAAATAAACATTTAAAGATCGGCTTGTCAGTCTTAACAGAGAAAACTGTAATGGCTGGAAGTGGAGGCTAGACAAAACCAGACTGGAAATAAGGTACACATTTTTAACAGTGAGAGTAATTAAGAATTGAAGCAACTTACCAAAGCTAGTGTTGGTTTCTCCTTCACAGATAATTTTGAAATCAAGATTGTCTGTTTTCATAAAAGAGATGCGCTAGTAGTTATTTTGGGATATTTTTGGCCAGTATCATATGGAAGGTTAGACTAGATGATCATATCGGTCCCTTCTGGCCTAGGAATTAAGAGGTTCTGTCTCTCAAAAGAAATCTGCGTGCTCCAACATCAACGTTTTTGATTCAGTGTTAAGGGAGTAATTGCTCTCTCCTTGACCTTAGCCATGCCTTCTAGAGGCTTGTTTTGACTGGAATCTGTACAGTTATCCATTAGGTCAGTTTTGCCAGGGAAACCTGCCAGTACTTCAGCAAATGATTACTTTAGAGTGCTATTTGTTGATTCAGAGTGCATACATAGTTTTGTGGCTTAGACTTCTGAAATTGCTGCAGTGTAATGCAGTAATACATCAGCTAACTGCCCCCTTTTGGCACTGAGCCCCAGTCACTGCAGCTGGATTTGTTAGGACTGTGTAGAGGACCTGTGATGTCAGTATAATTAGAAATGATTTAATTTTATTGAACAAGTTGCAATAAAATGTAATGTGGTTATGTATAGTATGAATCACATAGTCTTGAATCCTGTTGTACAACAGATTCATCTTGATAAGTGAACAGAATGTGTGCAGAATTTTGTGGAACCAGATTATCAAAGCAAGCTCAGTTAAGTCGGACCTTAGGAGGGTCTGTCAAATCACTTGAATAAAAATTATCAGTACCCAAGGTATTGTCCTTCAGAGCTGTACTGTATTCATTTTGTGTCTCTTTAGCCTTTTCAATAAATGGGCAAATTAATTTTGGTGCATTTATTCTAAAAACTTCAACAACTTAAATAAGTGAATTAGAATGCTAAGTTTAAAAAAAAAAAAAATTCAGGTCTGAACAGGAGACTCCTCAATGTGTCCTGAACCTTTATTTTATATTTAAAAAAAAGGTGGAGGGGACAAAACCCCATCTATTTAGTGGTTTCCCATCTGGAAGAAAGAAACTGACTGTACAAAGTGCTGGCAAATGAACGAATTGAAACATGATGGAAAAGGTCTAATTGCTGACTTCTTTCATTTATGGTAATTGTAGATGTTTTAATAGTTATAGATGATAAAGATTTTTCAGACAATTCTAACTATTTTTCCAGATGGAAATATTTTTAATACATGGTAAAAGAAGCAAGGAGTCCTGTGACACTTTAAGACTAACAAATTTGTTTATTGCATGAGCTTTCGTGGGAGAAAATCCCACTCTGTCAGATCCTTTGAAGATGGGGGAATTTACAGATTTTACCTTCAGTCCATTAGGATAATGTCCAGTTGCTTGCATTTGGAAAAGAAGATGATGTCTGTGCGAGTTGTTTCACGAAGCTGGTGGATTTCCACTCCGAACAGTTGTGTTCAGTGCCTTGCATCTTGCCAAGTTCCAAGGGAGGAGCTGTGTTAGTGTAATTCACCATGGTGAAGCAGGTGTACACCGTCTCTCCAATCCTATTTAATTTTATAGAATGGTTATTCTATCCATTTTGTAGGTTCAGTTAAAATATTTCTATTTAAAATACAGGAAGTGAAGTAGAACTGAATTGCTGTAGAATTCATTGTCCCTAGTAGGAGTTTCCACAACAGCTGCACTCTCTTGGAACTACCGCTTTGATGTTCAAGGTTGGATGGATGAGAGTATGCTAGCTGCATCCAGTTAACCCTGTAACAACAGATAGCTTCAGTATAAGACTGATTCAGCAAAGCACTTCATGTGCTTCACCTTAAGCATGTGAATAGTCCCATCCTCACTGAGCTAAGTGTGTAAGCATGTGTGTGAGTCCCATTGAGTTCAGCAGTGACTGCTTAAATATCTTGCTAATTTTGCGAACCCATGGATCAATCTTGTCAATGTTTACTACCAGGTGTAGTGCTTAATACTATGAGTAGTCCTGTTGACTTCAGTGGGGCTAGGTTACAATATTCAGTAGTGCTCCCAGTAGTATTTTGTATGACTGTGTCCTAAAATTCTTGTTTGTGATGTACCTTCAGTGTGAGACCCATTGTAATCTGGAAGAACTTCGGCTCTTAACAATACTAGTTATAGAGGCAGTGCCACTTGCTCAGTATTCTTGTTTAATTTCTTCCACAGAAGTTCCAGATGTAATCTCAGTAGCTGGTGCTTCCCTTCTGTTTACTGCAATTAAATGCCAAAGTGTTGTGTAGGTTGCCTGTCTGGTAATACAGAAAATACTGTTCGAATTACATTTATTAAATACAGAATTGAACCTGAAATTGGAGTCAAACTTTAAAATGTCTACCTTGGAAAACAAAACGCATTCAGTTCCTAACAATTAAGTCTAAAAATGAAACAAATTAACATTAACTAAATATGGAGTTGTTGTACATGGAGAGTTCAAAGGCACAAACTCTATTTCAGTGCCAAGTAGGAGAACCTAATGTCATCCCTGAATTCTCCTTTTAGGTTAAATTATTTTTAGTGGCTTGATTATATTTCAGGTAACATGAAGAGGCCTCCATTGGTATGTGTGGTATATTTATTTATATTGAGGCATAATTTACCCAGGCTTGGAACCTAGTCTTCTGTATGTAGAAATAGGAGGATAATCTCTGCTTTAGGGAAAGGAGAATGTTAAGAAAAATGGGTAACCAGTTTCTCTGCTGGCTTGGACTAAGGACTCTGTGCCTCAAGTAGAAATATTCTGAGGTTATAGTTCAATTGTGACCCCCCCCCCCCCCGTGGTTTAGGGCTGGTCTATGCTGCTGCATGATTTCTGCAGGAATCAAAGGGAGATATGCCTTTACATAGAATTCCTTGGGTAGCTCCCTCTGATAGCGCAATAAGTAGAAGGTAGGCAAGCATCAGAAGCCTAAGCTAGTGGAAACTCCTTCCCCCTGACTCTGCTGCCACTCCTGTGGTTGTGGTCTTGCAGCGCTGGCTTCCTGATCAGCTGAGTGGGGTCTTCACAGACCTGATCAGTCAAGCTGGGAGATTGATTTGATGGTGTTGAATTTGCTGCCATCAGTGAAGGCAAGTTCTTAGTGTCTTGTTTTAGGGAGAATTGTAGGATAACCCATTTCTGCTTTTGACAGTTCAGGTACTGTTCTCAAAGCTATCAAGGTGACTGTCTTTTTTTCCAGCTGAGAAGGAACAGATGGTATGCTGGGGAGCAGGGCTGGCCTTACCATGAGGCAAACTGAGTCGGCCACCTCATGTGCCAGACTGGGGGGTGGGGGCAATAGGACCCAGAGTGTAGAAAATTGTTTGCTACTAGTGCATATGTATTTTCTCTGCTCTTGATGTACAGAGATGGTGCAGTGCTGTGCTGAGGGAAGGAGGGCACAAGAGATGTAAAACAGGCAAGTAGAAGAGAAGGGAACAACAGAAAGCAGCAGGAGCTGCAGGGGGAGAGAGGAGGAGGAGCCTTTTATGTATTGCTCTAGCACTCCCAGGAGCCTGGACTGATTAACACCAGCTTCTTGGGGAGCTTTGTGTTTCCTGCTGCTTCCCTGAACCCACTGGAGAAGAACAGGCAGTCAACTGATGTGGTAGGAGCCAGTTAGACTCTTAAGACGCTGATCTCTTCCCTCATTCAGGCCCTGCTACCAGCCTTCTTATTTGTCCCCTTCAGTTGAGTGTTGAGAGTCACTGTAGCTGGCACAGAACAGCAGTCATGCATGAAAGAAGAAAATGCTCCTCTGGGGAAGCATTCAGAAAAAGCAAGCAAGCAAAGGAAGCTTTTCTATCTAAGCAGGAAGGAGCTTTCCTGAGATACATAGACACAAATGTTTGCAGTGAGCCTTCCAGGCCCAGTGAGGATGTGAGTGGTGAGGAGATGCTTGATCTTCCAGTTAGTCAGAGTGCAGGTGGCCTGGAAGCTACTGCAGCATCCATATCTTCATCTCAGATGGATGTAATCATGCACGTTCCTGAAGAAAAGTGTAGACCAATGAAGTGTGGTGGGGGTGTAAGAAACAGCTGCTGAGTTCAGTTTCTTAAGTCCAGATGATCCAGGACCATGGACCCACTTGAACAGTAGCCTGACGGAGTTCCTTGTACTACGTGGGCCATAGCAAGCAAAAAAGTTTGTTCCCCACAGACAATGAAAATAGACGTTTCCATCCCACACATTACTGGTGTGAAATCCCCAGTGGTGATGGAGAGGCCATAGGTTATGTACTCAAAAGCCCACAATGCTGCATGCTGTTTTTTGTTGCAGACTTTTCCAGTCTAATATTTCAGTCACATTGGGTTCTACAGAAAAAAAGGACTGGGGAAAAATCCAGCTTGAAATCTAGCATGCCATGAGAAGGCAGCAAATTAGCAGAGAACATTCCATAGGTGGAATGAACTTGAGATGAGACTGAACTTAAAGGCCACCATAGCTGATCAGCATCGAGAGAAGATTGCGTGAGAGCCTCTTTACTGGCAAAATGTTCTGTAAAGGCTCATTGCCATTTCGAGAGTGCTTGCTTGGCACTTCAGATCAGCTGTATGAGCCAAACAATGGAAACTTTCTTAAAACTGTGGAGCCGATGGCTGAGCCTGATGTTGTACTCCAGGAGCATCTAAGAAGAGTTGCTACCCAAGTAGTCTACATACACCATTGCCTCAGAAAAACAATTCAAAGTGAGATCATGCAGTTACTGGCAACAAAAGTCAAGAAGAAGATTGTCGCAGATCTGAAGTCAGCAAGATATTATTACTCTGTTATTCTGGATTGTACACCTGACGTCAGCCATAAGGAACAAATGACTTTATTGGTGCATTTTATAACAGAACCTAGTGAAAATGTCTCTGCAATGGTGTCAGAGCATTTTTTTAGAATTTATTGACACTTGTGCTACCGAAGCTGGCACGAGAAATGTGCTTCTTAAGAAGCTGTCAGATATGGGAATTGTGATAGTTAACATGAGAGGTTAGGGCTATCATGATGGTGCCAACATGAGAGGAAAGAGCAGAGGAGTGCAGACATGGATCAGAGAGTTAAATGTGTGAGGCTTTTTTTTTTTTTTTTTTGGTCCCATGTGGTTCTTATTCATTGAACTTGGTTCTCAGTGATGCAGCAGCATCTTCTAGTGAGGCTGCTGAATTTTTTTTAATGTAATTCAAAGCATATATTTATTTTTTTCTCTGCATCAACTCGTTGATGGCAAATTTTGAACCAACATCTGGGGAGCGTCCTCTCCAGCACTGAAAACACTGAGTGCCACACAATGGGAAAGTCAAGTGGAGGTGATGAAGCCTATCAGACACTAAATTGGGACAACAGATGTTGCCATTATGGAGGAAAATGCTATGACAGGAACTGTTCCTGGGAGAGCAGTGGCAGAGGGAAATGGAATCACCAGAAACATAAATAACTTCAAATTCTGCATGGCTTACTGTTGTGGCATGACATACTGTTTGAAATAAATGTTGCAAGCAAGAGACTGCGAGGTGTTGACCTTGATATATGTGGACCAATGGAGCAACTGGACAAAGCAAATCATACCTACAGTCTTACTAGTCAGATGAGGGATTTTAAAATGTTCTGAAGAGTGCATGGAAGTTGGCAGAGGAACTTGACACTGAAGCTATTTTCCCTCCCATTCAAGAATACAAGAGTCACTGAAGACATTTTGATTACAAGGGATGAGATAATCCAGTAAGAGACCCCAAACAACAATTCACAGTTGAATTATTTAACCAGGTGTTAGATTGTGCAATACAGTCAGTTTGAAGAACATTTTATGCAATTCAGGGAACACAGCAGCATGTCATATGATATTCCAAAACTCCTCATTATATCTGAAGAAGACCTACACCAGCAATGCAGGGCACTAGACAGTGTTGACACATGATGACATGCACAATATTGATGCAAGTGATGAACTGAAAGCACTTTCAAGATACATTTCAGCAGTGTCAATTCCAAAGGCTGTTTTGGAATGTATGTGCACAGATAAGATGACCACCCTATTTCCAAATGCTTTTGTTGCTCTGTGCATACTTCTAACGCTTCCTATAACAACTGCCATCAGAAAACACAGCTTCTCCAAGCTGGAGTTAATAAAAAACACATCTATGCTCCACAGTGATACAGGAGAGCGTGGTTGGCCTTGCAACCATCTCAACAGAGCATGAGCTGGCCCGAGACTGTGGACCTTCAGAAAGCAGTTCAGATCTTTGCAACCAAGAAAGCACCACCATGATTACTCAAAACAGATAAAAATGCCAGTGGTTACTGTGCAGACAAGGCAAGTTACATTTACTGTTCAGGTGTTTGAAAGTTACTTAAATTTTTTGAACAAAGCATTTTAAGTTGTTACTTCTCCTTTTATTGGGGTAGGTAGCAGAGCAGTACCATGAGAGGAGTAGAACAGAAAGAAGGAAGAATTTGAGACCTTTCAAGGTTTTGGCCCAAGTGAGGGGGAATGGGGATATCATTTGAGCTTCCAGCCTCAGGTGCCAAGATGTTGTGGGCCAGTCCTGCTGGGGAATGTGGCACATTTTAAGTTCACTTTTTACTAAAGAGCATCTGTTTGTTTAATGAGGTGGGGGGCTGCAGTCTCCACATTGCCTTTCTGATGTGTTTTTCTGTGGGCAAAGTGTATGTAAGAAAATGTCGTGAAATTAGACTAGTAACCTGCACAGGCAGCAAGTTGAACTGTCATAACAGGGTTGTATTTGTTCTCCATTACCTTCATAAAAATCTTTTTCTTTTAATAGTTGCAGCTACAGTTTGTAGCTGTGATTTATTAGAATGAAAGTTGGCTGTAAAGCCAGAATTAGTTTTTTCATACTATCACAGAATAGTTGCCAGTCAGAGCATGGGGGAAGTCAGGGCCTCTCAGATCAGAGAGAAGTTGGGGGTGTTTCAAATAGTTCTGTACCCTGCTCTTCTGAGTTTTGAAAATCCTGTTCATTTCCCTTTTCCAGTAAAGCAAAATTATATTGTAAAACAAATTAGCTTGGCCAGTAGGAATAAGGTAAAATAGTCTTCAGGTAGACAGAGGAGTCATGATTACATGAGCTCTGTGGAAATAGAAATGAATACTCACTCACAGAAATGGGCTCTTGGTCTCGTACTTCCATGATGAAAGTGCAACTTAAATTTCAGTGTAAATTTTCATCTTTTCATATGCTCGTCTGGTTCCTCTGCCTTATTTCATCTGATTTCACAGATGTGTGCAAGAAGATCTGGAGTGCTAAATAGGAGTTTTGATCTACAGAAAGTAATCAAGTTTTGTTTT
Organism: Podocnemis expansa; assembly: GCA_007922195.1. Taxonomy (NCBI): domain Eukaryota; kingdom Metazoa; phylum Chordata; order Testudines; family Podocnemididae; genus Podocnemis; species Podocnemis expansa. The sequence continues at coordinate 2,943,860 of ML681967.1, read as the reverse complement.
TATTTGAAGCATGGAAAATGAACTCTTTAGAAAATTTAGGTCATGAGCGAATCCACACTGATTGATGTGAGAGGCATGTTGCATCTTCTCTATCTTAACCTCACTTCTTCAGGATTTGATCCCTGAGAGCTTGACAGCAGCCTCCTTGTGTAAAACACGGCCTACGTGTTGCCTTCTACTGTTCAGAAAGGGTAGCTATCAAGATCCATATGGCTTCAGAATATGTAATGGTATGTTCCCAAGAAAGAACATGGTTTACTGCAAAGTAGACTATTTTAACACTAAATCCTGAAACCCATGTTCTTACAAACTGTTCAAGAATGTATGGTGTCTCCTTTTGTGAGAATAAATTATCACCAACCTCAGAATAATTTATGCATTACTTAGAAGTGTAGCTAGTATCTAACTAGCTACCTGAGTTTTTCTTAGCTTGCCCTTTGCAGCATCCTGTTCTTCATGAAGCTTCCAGATGGGGACTTTGGGCTCCTAAATGAATGAAATAATATCTAGTTTTCATCTGTGACAGTAATATTATGGAAGATCAATCTAATGTAATAAAATCAAAAGAAAATTCAGGAATAGACTAAAAACAAGTTTGAGAAAACACCAGGTCCTGGAAGCTGCTTATACATAAAGTCCTGGAATATTGTTTGAAGTAAATTATATTTTTGATTTAATTTTTTTTCTGTGGTTATAACATTTCTGAACAGACAGACTTTGGAGAAAATTGTACATTTGTCTTGCTTGTGCATATGTATTATACCCAGCTATGGAGACTTTTCAGTTTCAGTCAATGACTGAGTGATTTGGTTTTTACCTTATGAGAAATCGATAGTGAAAAATGAACCCTATAGATTAAAAAGTTGTTATAGGTTACATGTGAGCATAGGTAGAGATTTAGTACTAACAATGTCTGAGCATAGATCGGCAGGTCAGCCCTCAGTCAAATATATAGACATTGATCCACAATAATCATGGGGCACATGTTCACAGACCTTGTAGCCACAAGAAATCTGGTGAACTTTCCAGTTCACAGACTTGTTTCTTCTAATGAACAAACTTCATTTTCAATTTGGCAGTGCAAATGAGTGCCATATCCATTGTTTGATTGCTTCTTTTGGAGGCAATCTCTTGTTCTTTATCAGCACAGTCATCATGCATTTTAAATGACACTGGTTGAGTTCAGATTATTTTTTTGATCACCTTATCCACTGCATCTGCAAAATCTTTACTAGCGGAACTCTCCTGAGTTGCGGGTAAGCTTGTCTCCCCTCAATAATCATTGCATACTGGCTCTATAGCAGATTGCTTTGCCTTGGCGCCATTGCAGACATGTATGTTTATTGGTTGTGAGAAATAGTTATCTTATTAAGTAGGTAGGATCAATCAGATCAGAACAGGTCTGACTGCTTCTGTGGAAATGGTAGAGCCTTGAGAGATGGAAAACGTATTCTTGCAGTTTCAACGGGCCACTTGGGAGATGGACTCTTATCCTCTGTAGTTGATGTAAGGCCAGTAGAGGACTCTGGGCACGTCGTTGATTGTTACTCTATTTGTTAACGGTTCTCTTGTGGAGAGCAAAATGCCAGATGGTCCTTAATAATAAGTAATTAGCGTGCTCTCTCAACATTAATGTATTATGTTTTTATTGACAGCTTGAGATTTTGGTTTCAGTTGCCATTCCCTCTGCAGCAGAACAATTAGCAAGAGATGCTTGGGATAGTGCCAACAAAAATGGAATCCTCATATTTTTGGAGCCCTGTGACTTTTCAAATCAGCATGTAGCATAAATGAAACTGTTGCTCTTGATGGAGGTGGTTTTGCTGGCAGCGGACAAGAATAAAGAGTCACGTTGGTTTCTTTAGTCGTTAGTACTAGTTAACTGTTGACTATGGGTACTGCTTTCTTGCTTTCAAGAGTGTGCAAACTTGCTCTTCAGTGAGCCTGAATTTTCCAAGAAATGCTGAATGGTTGTATTGGCAATTGCTAAGCTTTTTGGCAAGTTCCAATGGGGCAGCAATGTTAGTCTAGTTCAGTGAAACAAGCAAGGAGTCCTGTGGCACTTTTAAAGACTAACAGATTTATTTATCGCATGAGCTTTAGTGAAAGAAAATCCCACTTTATCAGACGTTCTCCCATGAGAGCTCGTGTGACATAATAAATCTGTTAGTGTTCAAGTGCCACAGGACTCCTTCCTCCGTTAGGCTTTTTAGGAAGGCCTTCTCGACTGGATCTCTTCAAAGTGTTAGTGTTACTGCTGTGGTAGGGATGCAATATTTTGAGCTACAGTAACATAGGTGTACTGACACAGAAAATGAAAAGGAAGCCTGTGTGCTACTGTGAATTTCCTTTAGTCAAAACCAGAGCCTACAGTTTTTCAACGTCACCTGTTCTAGACATGTAGGTCTACATCATGTGAGTGAACTGTCTGACTCAAAAGGACAAAAAGGGAGGATATGTTTGGTAGGAGGAAGCGACACCTTTCCAATTTAGGAAGAGTTTTTTTTGTTTATAGCACAGATGATTGTCACCCAGGAAAAGATGAGGCCTGAGATATGATATGTATCATGAAAGTATTTTGGGTGAGTTGATTTTGATGATTTATAGAGTTCTGGTATGTGATTTATTATGGTACATTTTATCACTGTTCCCTTGGCAGGTTGGCAGTGCAGTTAATGTGGGTGGATATCCATTATATATTTTTTATTACTCGTTCTTCCTTCAAGATCTATGTATCTTAATCAGCCTGGGTGTGCTCATGTTCTTAAACAGATCACATGCCATTCCAGGTGCCAGAGATTTAGGTTTACTTTGATGGAAAATGTGGATTCATTCAGACTAGAGGGTGGAGAGGTGTGGAAAATAACAGTTAAATAAAGTTTTGATCTCTTTATGGGGTTTGTCATTAATTCATTTTTATTGTGTTAAACTCCTAGACTAAAATCCAGAAAAACTGAAATAAGACGTATGTATTTTAGAAAAGTAAGGGTAAGGTGAGTGTGTGGCCAATAACCACTAACACTAGATGCCCCAAGTTTTCAGTGTCCAATCTGACAAACCTTGGGACAGAATAGCCACAACTTTGATTGAAGGCAGTAGACATGGATATTGACCTTTTTCCAAAAATCAGGCTCAAGTTGGAAAGCAAACAAAGGCATCCAAAATCATTGACAGCTGTGGAAGGTAGAGGCTTCTGTGTGACAGTTTTCCCAGCTGCAAAATAAAAATTGTGCTCCTGCTTTTTCTGTTAGGAAAACTAACATGCTTTGATGTAGTAAACAATGGGACTTGTTTTTGCTTTAGGAAGAGAGCAGTCTTTCTTTCAGTGAGTCCTCAGTGTACTGTGTCTTCAGAACCAATGTGGAATAGGGCACCTGTTGTGCAAAGGCCCTGACCTCAGGTGGGTCTCAGGTACACTCAGTGAAGGCACAGCTGATACATAGATATATTGCTTTATTGCATTGATACAAGCAGCTGTTCAGCACTTCAGCATTAGAGTATACGTTATGCACAAGCAGCCAGCTGAGGATCAAATGCTTATGCCTCTTCTGCTACAGGGCAGCCCCTGACTCTGTGTTCCCTGTGCCTAAGGGCCCATAGCAAGTGTTGCTCCAGCATGGGGTAAGCCCTGGGCACTCTGCAGGGATTGGGTCCCCAGGTAAGGCTGCTGTGCAGGTAGGTGTTCCCAAGTCTCATATACCTAACAACCCCATCACCACCACCTTCTAGGGCTGGATGTGTTCCCAGGGTGGTTCTGGCAGAAACAAGCTACTATCTTATAAACAAAACTTTCAAGGTTTAGCTGGTTCCCAGCCTACTCTGCAGCTGGAGTGGCTTTAAGCCAGTTTAGCGCTAGCTCAACCCAGAGCAGAAGCATCCTTTCAGTCTGTGCAGGGGTAACCAATGGTCACCCCCAACACTCCAACCCTTGTTTCCTTGGCAGAGCATGCTGGGTGAGGCATATACAACTCAGTGGTATTCCATCAAGAATTATACTCACTGGACCAGGCACCAGCTGCAGCAACTTACAGCCAGCACCAGCTTGCCCCCCCGCCCCAATTAAGGCAATAGCAATTGGGTGCAGCATCAAGATTTAAAAAAAAAAAAAAAAAAAAGTCAAGGCCCTAGGAGACTACCCTCAACATGTGTCCCACCAATCGTGAACAGTCACCTCTGACTCAGCCTTAGCCATGCGGGGAAGAAAATTCTGATCATATGCCATTTTAATGTGGGTTCATGTAAGCATTGTACTCTGCTCAGCCAGGACCTGTGTAAGCATAGGGTGCTGCTGCCAAAAGTACTCTAAATTTATTAAAGGTTGCCCCAAGCTCCATGGAAACATTCCAGGTCCCGAACGTAAGCTGTTGCTTGTAGTTGCCATGCAAGGTGGCCCAATAAACAACATCCAGCATGCAGTCAACCACAGTGGTAACATTGCAATGGCAATGCTGCACTAGGGGCTCATCACAGTTCCCTTCCTCCCTAGCAGTGGTGTAGAGCAACAGCATGGACATACAGCCCCAGCCATTATCATAGAATTGGGCATCATTTCCACCATTGACTGCCACACACAACTGGCTGCAAGGCTCTGGAGTAGGGGGAGGGGAGAGGGAATCCCTGGGCATACCCAGGCACATCTCCACTGCTGGTATTCAGGGGTCAAATAAGCATTACTGCTGCCAAGCATCACCTTGTTTCCATGGAGCTTGGGAACCCATAGGCTGGTGCCAATAATCCACAGCAGTGCTATGTAGTCATGCCAGTGACCACACTAAGGGTCTCTATCCTAAATATGCATGCACAACCTGACGTTGGACATGCAGGTGCCTGCCAAAAAAGCTGTGCCAGTGCTGACTTGAATCCTCAATGCCCCTTTAAAAATAAAGGGGAACATTTTCCTCAAGTGAGTGGGTTTTCCCTGCAAGAGGGTCAGCCATAGCCCCTCCCATTGTAATAAAGTCAAGCTTTCTTCAGTTACACATAATTACATTAAACCACACTCTGCAAAATATTGGTACCAATGTGTGCTGTCTCCCAACCAGTATTGTTCAGGGTTTGCCATATCTGCTGTTGTCCTTCCAGTCTGGGACCAAGGCCCTCAAAGAAGGAAAAGCTGGTCATTCTATGGCTTAATCAGTTCCATGCAAAGGCCTACTCAAGGCCTCATTAACAACAAAATCTTAATGATCTGTTCCCATCCTTATCTCCCCAGGATGGTGTCCATCACTTTATTCTTCTTCTGCCACCCTGGTGCAAGGGGAATGATGAATGCTTTTCATTACTCTCACAAATGACTTGCTCAAAACCAACAGCTTACATTACAAAACCCAACCCAAGCTGCGCCAATATTAATGTTCATATTAACTGCATCAATCTATGGTCCCAGAATAATCTGGATGTGTCTGGTAAATTCATCACATGCAGGTGGTGCTTGTTAACTGGCATCTCAGGAGGCCAAACACATAGGGTCATGCCAAACCACTGGTACCTCTTAAAGGGGGGATGAATTCCCAAAGCCACAAATTCAGCCAGGGCCTAGTGGAGATGGGCCTGTGCAGTTGGTGCTCTTGTCCATGTCCTGGTGTCATTCAGCAATTTCAAGGCAAAATTCCCATGTGTAAGGAAGGTCACCGTACCTGGGATCATGCCATATGCAGGGCAGGGTACCAAGTGCCATAACTTCACAGGGTTAATTGGCAGGACAGGTGAGGTTCCTGATGGTATAGTTAGACCTCACTGGTGAGAAGAGTGGGTGAATGGTGCCTTGCAAGGGATGATACAACTGCAGTTATCCAGCCCTGGCCACCTTCATTGGTCTGCTCCATAAAAGTACCTCATACATACTGAGCCTGGTCACTTCTGTGTTTGTTTGCCCTAGCGTGACAAACAAAATCATTAATCCATCAGCCTTGTCCCAGTAGGTGTCCTGGGCCTCTGGGCGATGATCTCCTCTGGGTGGAGGTACTGCCCAGGGTACCGTCTCCAAACCTGGCCGCCTTCCTTGGTTGCTACATCTGTGGATTTGAATCCTCCCAGTCCATGGGTGGTCTCTGGCACCTCGGTCTCTTTCAGGCTCTCCACCTCCAGGAGGGCGATTTGCTTGTTGATTAGTGGGGTCACTGAGCTGCACCTGCACAGGCTCTATTCCCAAATTAAACAGTACCTGCATCTCTCCCTGTAGATCAGGGTACACTACTACTGCCTGTACATGCACTCTCACATGTTAATAATGCCAGCCCAGGAAGCGGACTACCCTCCCCTAACTTCCCTTAGGTAGCTGTACCCATGTCCCAGTGGGATCAATTTCTGCATGCTGGAATTAATGATATTCAAAATAAATCCACCCCTGCTGACTCAGGCATTTCACTGGTCAGGAGGCATACAACAGGGAGCTCCAGTGCGACTTGCAGCACATCAGGATCTGGCTGTTCCAGGTTTTCCACAGCACGTGGCTGCTCAGTCACTGGCTGCACTCTCCCTTTGCCATGCTGGTGTTCCATTGACATCAGGCTGTAACAGTGGTGAGAATTCTTCTAAAAAACAGCTTTTGTTAATACCCCATGCTGCCCCCTGAACATGCCGTCCAGTGATAGGAGCTGCAGCTGCTGCTTCAGCAGCTAGTTGTAGTCTAGAACACCTGCTCCCTGGGGGCAATAGGGGATATGAAACACCCAACAAATGCCCAGTAGCATGCCCCTTCTGCACCCAAAGGTCCTGAATCTATGTGTTTCCAGGAAGTGAAGAGAGAAATCCTCCCCCTCCTTATCAGGGGCTGTTGTGCACAGGGCATCACGGGCCAAATGGTCCACTGAAAAATTTCAGTGGTGGTCCTGGGCACAATTGTAGTGGGCATCTACCTGGAATACATAAATTCGTAAACTAAACTTTGTGTAGCAGAGTGAAAGTTCTGTTAAGTGAGGGTGACCCACGTGGCCTTGCCATGGATGGCCCCGTCCTGGGCCTTCCAAAACACCATCCAAGCGGCCAGTCCCTTAGCCACTGCTCAGAAGTTAGTCTACAGACCGGGGGCATTGCTGGCACTGGGCACACAGGGCATGAGTCCTGTGTGTTCCCATCTAGTGGCCTGAAATAAAAAATCTCAGCAGTGCAGGCACACAGTCTGCCTGTCCAAAGCAGTGAAAGAAGCTGCCAGCCCACCCTCTTCCCCCACAGCATGCAGCCACACACAGCTGTACCTTCACAGGGGGAAAGCAGCAAGGGGGATGTTGTGGTGGGTGTCTGCTATAGACCACCACACCAGAAGCAGGAGGTGGATGAGGTGTTCTATGGACAACTAGCAGAAGCTTCTGGATCACAGACCCTGGTGCTGATGGGGGACTTCAATTACCCTGACATCTGCTGGGAGGCCAATACAGCAGTGCATGGGCAATCCAGGAAGTTTTTAGAGAGTGTTGGGGACAACTTGCTAGTGTAAATGCTAGAGGAACCAACTAGGGGCCTTGCGCTTCTCGACCTGCTGCTTACAAAAAGGGAAGAATTGATCAGGGAGGTAGAGGTAAATGGCAAACTAGGCAGTAGTGACCATGACATGGTTGAGTTCAGGATGTTGATTAAAGGAAGGAAGGAAAGAAGCAAAAGACAAACCCTGGACTTCAGAAAAGCAGGTTTTGGCTCCCTCAGGGAACTGATGGTCAGGATCCCTTGGGAAGCTAATCTGAAGGGGAAAGGAGTCCAAGAGAGTTGGTTATATTTTAAAGAAACCATGCTAAGGGCACAGGAAGTTGCCATTCCAATTAGGAGAAAGAACAAACATGTGAGGCAGCCAGAATGGCTTAGCAGAGATCTCTGCGCTGAGCTTAAACATAAAAAGGAAGCTTACAGGAAGTGGAAGCTTGGTCAGATGACTAGGGAGGCATATAAAGATATTGCTAGGGACTGCAGGGATAAAATCAGAAAGGCCAAAGAACAAATGGAGTTGTGGCTAGCGAGGGATGTAAAGGATAACAAGAAGGGGTTCTACAAGTATGTTAATAAGAAGAGGATCAGGGATGGTGTAGGTCCCCTGCTGAATGGGGCAGGCATCCTCATGACAGAGGATGAGGGAAAAGCTGAAGTGCTCAATGCATTTTTTGCTTCAGTTTTCACAGGCAGGGTCAGCTCCCAGCCCACTAGCATGGGTATGGCAGATTGGAGAGAAAAAGAGAGGCCCTTGGTGACAGAAGGTCAGGTTAGGGACTGCTTAAAGAAGCTGGATGTGCACAAGTCCATGGGGCCGGATGAACTGCATCCAAGGGTGCTAAGGGAATTGGCCGATGAGATAGCAGCACCGCTGGCCATTATCTTTCAAAACTCATGGAGAACAGGGGAGGTGCCAGAGGATTGGAAAAAAGCAAATGTAGTGCCTATTTTCAAGAAAGGGAAAAAGGAGGATCCGGGGAATTACAGACCAGTCAGCCTCAGCTCAATCCCTGGAAAAATTATGGAGCAGGTTCTCAAAGAATCCATCCTGAAACACTTGGAGGAAAACAGAGTGATGAGGAACAGTCAGCATGGATTTACCAAGAGTAAATCATGCCTGACCAATCTCATTTCCTTCTATGATCAAATGACTGTTTTTCTGGATGCAGGAAGAACCATTGATGTGCTATACCTTGATTTTAGCAAGGCTTTTGATACAGTTTCCCACAGCATTCTCATTGGCAAATTAAGGAAGTATGGGTTGGATAGGTGGACTATAAGGTGGATAGAAAACTGGCTAGATCAACGGTTTCAGCGTGTAGGAATCAATGGTTCCATGTCTAGCTGGCAGCCAGTAACGAGTGGTGTACCCCCGGGGTCGGTCCTGGGGCCGGTTCTGTTCAACATTTTCATCAATGATCTGGATGATGGAATAGACTGCACTCTCAGTAAGTTTGTGGATGACACCAAGCTGGGGGGAACAGTAGACACATTGGAGGGCAAGGATAGGATTCAGGGAGACCTAGATAAATTGGAACAGTGGGCCCATAGAAATCTTGAGGTTCAATAAGGACAAGTGTAAAATCCTGCACTTGGGACGGAAAAACCCCATGCACTGCTACAGGCTAGGGAACATTCAGCTAAGTAGCAGCAGAGTAGAAAAAAACCTGGGGGTCATGGTGGATGGGAAGCTGGATATGAGTCAGCAGTGTGCTCTTGCTGCCAAAAAGGCCAATGGCATACTGGGCTGCATCAAAAGAAGTATTACCAGCAGATCAAGGGATGTGATCATTCCCCTCTATTCTGCACTGGTGAGGCCACATCTAGAATACTGTGTTCAGTTTTGGGCTCCCCACTACAAAAAGGACAGGGACATGCTAGAGAGAGTTCAGAGGAGGGCAACCAAAATGACTAAAGGGCTGGAGCACAAGCCCTATGAGGAAAGACTGAAAGCATTAGGCTTATTTAGTCTGCAGAAGAGAAGATTGAGGGGGGATTTGATAGCAACCTTCAACTAATTGAAGGGATGCTCCAAGGAAGATGGAGCTCGACTGTTCTCGGTAGTAACAGAGGACAGAATGAGGAGCAATGGCCTCAAGTTACAGTTAGGGCGGTCGAGGCTGGATATTAGAAAAAACTTTTTTTACTAAGCGAGTGGTGAAGTCTTGGAATGAGCTGCCGAGGGAGGTGGTGAAATCGCCATCTTTGGAGGTGTTTTAAGGTCCAGCTGGACAAAACCCATGATTGGGATGGTTTAGTGGGAGTGGCCCTGCCTCTGGCAGGGGGTTGGACTAGATGACCTCATGAGGTCCCTTCCAACCCTATGATTCTATGATTCACAGGGGTGGGGACTCAGCTCAAAAGGATGGGTGGGAACAGACACTTCATCATCCCCCTAAATCAATGGAATGGCCCCTAGCCTTATTACATCCTCTGGCACTGCATTAGCTCCCTGGTGCCAACAGTGGAGCTGCCAAGATTTCATGCTTTCACCCTCTCTCTGCTTCTCTTACATATGGAGCCTTTGGAGCTCTGTCTGGGTGTAATCTTTCATGGGCTATATCTGTTGAGGAGCTACCCCAGGGGGTCCCTTAGCTTCATTTGTAACAGGGGGTTGAATGCCCTTTGCAGGACCGTCCCTGGCTTAACTTCTTTCTTCCAACCTCTACCTTCGTTGCTGGAACTCCATATGTTCCCATCTGCTGCCATTAGGGCCCAAACCTTCATTTGGAACATGGTTGGATGGGGGTTCTGTAGAAGGCGGCAATGATGATCCCAGGCATTGCAGATCACTGCTTTAGTAACCTCCTATTGCTTGCAGGCACTCTGCTGGGCAGCTTCCAAAGCCTCAGCTGGCATAGTATTTTTCTCCAAAAGTCAGCTTATCATCTATCAAGATGATAAGACCTTGTTCCAGCTGTTCAACATCAGTTGTTAACTCTTTCAGCACAATTAGGAATGACCATCCTCACTCCCAATCTGTATACAGCTTAGTGTGGGTGTATAGATGCAGAGCCTTCTCCATCTGCTTGGTAAAGCAAGCTGGGGTTAGGGGGACTTCATCCCTATTCCCTCCGACCAGGGGAGCTGCCTGCTACAAAAGATTGGTCACCAAGATCCAGTGGCATGAACTATCCCAAGTTCTGATAGGTGACCACAACCCCACATCCTGCCTAAGTTAGGGTGCCACCTGGTGTACCCTGCTTGCTCTCTTGAGTGTTATACAAAGGGCTCTTACCTCAGCAGGGTCTTGGGTATTCTCAGTGAAGCGACACCTGGTGCATGGACATATTGCTTTATTGCATTAATACAATAAGCTGTTCAGCACTTTAGCATTACAGAGTATACATTACCCACAAGCAGCAAGCAAGCAGCCAAGGATCAAATGCTTATGCCTCTTCTGCTATTGGGCAGTCCTGGACTCTATATTCCCTGAACCTGAAGGTCCATAGCAAGTGTTGCTCCAGCATGGGAAGAGTTGCAGGCATCAGGGTCCCAGGTAAGACTGCTGCCCAGGCAGATGCTCCCAAGTCTCATATACCTAATAGACACACACACACACACACACATCCCTCCCCTTGTAGGGGTGGATGTGTTCACAGGGTGGCTTTGGCAGAAAACAGCCTGTTGTCCTATAAACAGCACTTTTAAGGTTAGCTTGTTCCCAGCCTCCTCTGCAACTGGAGTGGCTTTAAGCCAGCTTAGCACTGAGATCAATCTGGAGCAGAAGCATCCTTAATCAGTCTGTGCAGGGGTGATTAGTGGTCTCCCCCAACAGCACCTGTGACTACCTTTGGACTAGTCTTGATGTTAAAAATCCTGCAGAACTGTCTTAATCAGCACTCACATGGAAAGGAAGCTTTACCTGAGTACAAACGGTAGGATTTGCCCAATGCAGTTTTCCCCTCTTCCTTCCTTGAGCTTGTCCAAGCAGTACACATAGAGAGAGTGGCAGCCATTGGATATGTCTACACTGCAATGTGATATGGACATTGTGCCCATGGCTGCCCTGTGTGAGCCGACTTGGATTGAGGGACTGTATAATTGCAGTGTAAACCTTCAGCCTCTGGGTAGAGCCCAGGGTCCAAAAGCCTTCCTAGAACCCGGACTCCACCTTGATGCTGAAAGTCTGTATTGCAATTTTGTAGCCCCATGGTCCAAGCCCTGTAAGTCTAAGTCTTTTGCGAGTCCAACTGCAAGTGTGTTACTGCAACGTAGACATACCCTGAATCTGCCTTATACAGAGCCGTGGTTACATCTGAAATGATTCTGTCATGGGGGGTTGAATGTGTATGTGAAGGAGAGCTTTGTGCTTTTCTCAGCTAATGGAAAACAAATTTTTAATCAAGCTGGGGCAGATCACAAAATACCCTGCTGTGAGTGAAACCAAGGCTTATGTAGTGAATGAGCTGTAGATGGAGAGGTTACTTTGTGTTAATGGAAATAGATTCCAGGAGAGCTTATAATTCATATTAATAATATTGCTGTCTTAAATTGTATAGGATAAAATGTGCAGTGCTGAAATTCTGATTTTTTCTTATGCCAGAAGTTTGTTCATGAGTCTTATAAATAATCTTTCTGCTCACACGCTGCGCAAGCTACCAGTTAATCTCGAGAAGGATCAGGTAAGAAAAACTGATCCAGAAAGGAGAAGAAAATATACCTATTTGCAGTGTTTCCAAGAGACCCATGCATCACATCCTAAACGTTGAAATGTGGTGTCTCATAAAACATGAACTCCAATGTTGGTCAGAGGTAGGAGCATAGGACATTATACCTCACTGGTTCCCAGCCTTTTGGCTTGAGGGCAACAGATACAATTTTTATAGCTCCAAAGTGTCACCATTCCCTACCAGTAGTGTATTCTTCCCACCCCCAAATCTACTGCCAGACAGACAGAGCTCAATGAGGAGGCTGCTTCCTTGTTGATCTTCTGTCCCCTTGACTGTAGCAGGGAAACTGCACACCTCCATGCACTCCAACTGGGAAGTGGCTCCCTTCTGCAGATGGGGTTGGGAGATTGGTGCTCTCCACCCTCTGGCTCCAGTAGGGACTCAAGCACCTGGAAACCCAGGCAGAGCTCGTTTTCGGCATAGGCTCCCTTCTGCAGCCAAGGGGGAGGGAGCAGTGGGCCACTTTGAAAGACCACACTGGCTATGGCTTGGGAACCGCTGTTCTACTTTGCCTCCAGGCGGTCAAGGTAACTTATGCATGGTGGCATTTTAGTGCAGCTTTGTCACTTTAATTTATGCTTGTATGTCTCTTGCAGTAACTTTTGCATATCAGAGCAGTAACAGATACTGTACTTTTGTGGTTCTTAAAACTGTAACACCTTGCAGCCACAAAACACAGCACTGACATCCAAGAGTGAGATTAATCAAGGATAGGGTACATGTATTTATTTTTAGCCTTGGAAATCTACAGTATATCAGTGCTTGTGTTTAATGAGCAGCTAACAGTCAGGTTTTGTAACAATATGAAAAGAATATGATGGTAACTCAGTTTAGGAGACTTTACATGGGGGTTCAAATAATAGCCCTGGCATTTTGCTGGCATGTCTTAGTAAGAGAATGCAGGAGCAGGGGATGGGTTGCTACTCCAACTTTTCAAAAAAGTTGGACTGACGTTTTCATGGATGTATACATGAATGGATCTGGCTTCCTAGCTTCCTGTAGACAGCACTGACAGCTTTTCTGTAGATAGGAAATACATGTCTCCCATTTTGCACTGAGTTGGGTTATCTTTCTTTCTTTATCTCTTATCTCCTATCTTAGTCAATTCGCATTTTTTCTTCCCCTCTCTTGCCTGGTTTATCTCTTGTATTCCTCTCCCTATTGTCTGTCTTGCTCCTTATTCACCCTTTGCTTTTCCTTTCCTTTGTTCCTCTGTTTTCTCCTCTTTTTCCCTTCCACCTTATTTGGTTATCTGCTCAGTACCTCTTTGTGGAGACCCTTTGCCACACAGGAACCCCAATGAAACCAGGTGAGACTTTAAAAAGATTCTGTGCTATGTACGGACTCGTCTATGGGAGAAAAGTCCCTGAAAGCTAGTTAAACTGGCTTATGATCCTTTCTATCATTGAAGCATCACAAAGGAGTCAAGGGTTTGGCAAGTTCCAAGACTTGTCTTCGCTGAAGACTTGTACTGCGTTCTTCTGTCTAGTTAAATCAGGACAAACACTGATGTAGATGTTCTGCAGCAATAATGAAGGAGGCTTACACTGATATGACTTGAGATTTGTCTACAAGGGGACAATCAGGAAAAATTAATCCAACTTAACCAACGTTGTGAATTTTAAAGTGGTTTAGTTAAGTCATATTAAGTCCCTGTCTGGACGTTTTTTCTGAATGAGAAAGTCCATGCAGCATTTAATGTGGTTTAACTAAATCCAAATTAAAAATTACTTTGAATTAACTTTCCTAAGTGTCTCTGTGTAGACAGGCTCTAATTCCTGTAAGAGCATACTTATGTGATGGGTGCTGTAGCCTAACAACTATAGTGCTGTAGCTATGCTTAGAAACCTGTGCTGATACAAATCTGTGGATCAGCATCTGCTGGAATAAACATTTATCAGATACACAATCCTCCTTCCTTCTTTTAGATTTAACAGCATCTGCACATCAGCTGTTTTGGAGTCAGCAACCCTCCATCAGCTGTTGAGCCCCAGCCATTCCAAACAGCTGATCAGCCCCACCCTCTTGCCTAATAGTCTGCTGGCAGGGCTGGACAGCTCATAGCTGATCAGCTGTGCCTGTGGCACCCCTGGCTAGCAGCTGCTCCAGCCCAGTAACAGAAATCACAGCAGTTTTGAGCTCCATGACCATCACATTTGCAGTCTTTAAGAACTGGTCTGCCAGTGTCTATCTGGGGATGCAAATATCAGTGGGCAGATACCAGCAGATTTGTAGGGCTGTAGGTATGCTGCTATACTGTTATAGTAAAGACCTCTCCTAAATCCAAGGAAGAGGTTTTCTGTCTGTGTGTAAGCAATCCACATCTGAGTGGTGGTAGCTTTGTTTATAGCATGCCTAAGCTGGGCAGCTGTAAGCTCTGCTTTACATCAGCATACTATGTCTACATCAGGGGTTTAAGTGTAGCTACATCAGTGTGGTTGAATTGGCTTAATACCACTGTCTCTCTTCCTTGTAAGGAAAAGCCGCTGATCTGGCCCTCACTTAAAAGCACTAGGTGCAGTGATTGACCAGCAAACCCTACCTGAAACTGAAAATTGGACTGTTTCCTAGTGAACATGACCTGCCTAGTATGGTATTGTATGTTGGCAGCTGCACTGACACAGATGTGCTGTCTCTAACTGGTTCAGGCTAAGTAATGTAGTAGAAATTAAGTATCCATTGCTCTGCCTTCCTTGTAGTCATGCAGAGGAGCTGAGGTGAGGGGACAGTTCTCATCTTTGTGGGTTCATGTTGGAAATGCCAGGATTCCCAAGTGCTGCACAGTAATTAAATTTCACTTTTTCCCAATTTAGTTCTGCTTATTCTAAGCTGCTGAGCAATAGGCTTTTTTTAGTCTGCATTGATTGGCACTGAGTGTTTAATTTTCAATGTGACCTGTAGCTATTTAACTGCATAATTGTCTATTAAGGTACATGTAGATTATGAGATTTGATTCACACAAATGGCCATAAATATAAACCCCAGAATGATGCAAGAAAGCTCATGGTTTTCTGTTGTGTTTTTTTTTTTTGGGTTGGGAGGAAGATGCCTTTTTCAACATTCAGCTCATCCTTTAATATGTGAAAAACTCCACTGTCAAATTAGTAGTTTGTTGCGAATAATATACTGTTTTTGGTCACTCCTGGCAGAGTGACAATGCAGTCTTACTTTGGGGCGGCATTTCAATTTTCAGTCATTGTGCATTTAAGAGTAGGTATTACTATTAATTATTGCAAAGTAGACACATTGAACAGCTTGAGTTTTTATTTTAGCATCTCAGGTAATTCACTGTTTAATCTCTCTCAAAATCTACCCTTTGCACAATTGGCTGAAGGAAACTGGTTTAAAAAATAACACTTATAAAATTGCAGAATGTTTTTTTCTATGTGCATCAAAATATTTTAAGAGTATATTGTTTTCCTATATTTCAGAAATTGAAATAGTCCATAATAGTCTCTGCAAATCTGGAGTGTTTTTAGATTAAGAAACTGTGGAAAAGAGTAAATACACCCTGAAAATATTTGGAGGCTGTTTTCTAATCTATTAAGTTTCATGGTTTCCAGAAGTCTTTCAGTGGTTGTGCTATTAAAATTGCATTCTCAAAGTTATAGCTATTCAAAATGGATTAAATACCAATCATTAATACATGGTGTGCCTTTAGCTAACTCCTTCAAATTAATCTGAGATTAGTCATTCCAAACTACATATAACATTGTAATTATGTCTTTTTAAAATTAACATTTTTATATAATCAGATCGCTTTATTTTTAACACTCTTTTGTTCTGTATTTTTATTATGAAAGACCTGAAACATTTAAATGTGTTACCTAATTCCATGAAACTAATGCTTAACTGTTTAAGCTAGTTACTGGTTTGGTATTATTGAACTGGGATAGTCAGATTTGCTCTCAGACTTGTAATGGTAAATTTGCAGCACCGGCTGATGGTCATCTGTTCTTTGCTACTTGTGTCACTAGAATTAAATGAGTTATGGTTTTGTTTAATGTTGGTGATACTGGCCTGTTTGAAGAACTCCTTTTTTGACAACTAAAGAGGAATGGAAGTTCACTTGATTAATATAAAACTCTCACTAATTATATTATGGACCATACCAAAGGTAACATGAGGAAGTGGTGGTGATGAGATAAAGGTAGAATTGTCACAAAAATGTGCCCAAATACTGGCCTAAAACCAAATTCAAGGCTGCTGCTCCTTTTCCTCCAGATAATTTCCTATTAAAAAGACTAAAGGTATATCTATACTGACAGCAGCAAAATTGTCGCTATCAGTGTGATCATCTGGGCATGATTCAGCAGCAAGCATGAACTCACTGCTGTGCTCTGGAAATCACTAAAGCAACTTCAGCCCCGGAACTGGAGTTGGTGAAAGCTGACCACAAGTCATTTGTGGTCAGCTTCCCCTAGTGTGTCTCAGCAGCTTATGAAGTTGTTGGCAGATACACAAGTTATTTTATGTGTTTTGCGTACCTGCTGTTGACTGCCACCAAGAAGGCCCTGTAGGTATAGACTAAGGCTAAGACTTGGGTAGGTTGTCCTTTCTTGCGTATGCCTTGCTTAGAGCAGTAGCACAATGTACTGTGTGCTCATTTTGTTTTCAAAATCTAGAGTAAGTAGGGTTAGGCTTAATCCTTCATTGGGTGGGAAAATAGTAAGAAAAATACTTGCTTGAGATACTCTTTGCTGAGTTAGTATTGAATCAGTGACTCAGCATGGCTTTATGGCACACCGTTCTGCACAAAATATATCAGATGAAATATGAAACTGAAATCTTAACTACTTTATCAGTGAAGGTCTCTTGACACAATAGGGGACTGACCCAATATTCTGACGAAACTCTATCCCTGTTAATTCTGCTCTGCCTACGTAAATCTCATTGGCACTTATAGTTGGATAAATTACTGCTTTTCTGTTCTTGAGCAACTCTGATGTTTGAACAGTCAGTATGTTTCATCCAGCAGGTAACTGCATTTCAGTGGTGGATGAGGGGGTCTTGGAATATAGTTTGTCTGACTCTTGAGTGCTTTCGGTCTGAAAGGCACCAATACAAGTGAGACAGATTTGCTAGTATGGGCACCACATCCATGTGCACTGAACTGGGACTTGGGAGATTGGTTTGCATCTTGATTCTGCCACTAGTCTGCCATATACTTTTGGGAATCACACTCTGCTTCTATTTGCCCTCCCAGCCTTTGTCTAGTCTATTTAGATTACAAATGCTCAGGGAAGAAACTGCCTCTTACTGTGTGTTTTGTAATGTACTTAGCCCAGTCCTCAATGGTCCAGGAGATCAATCAGTAGGCACGACCATAACATAACCATCTGGTCAGGCACCACATAGTGGGGCATCCGGCCTTTCTCTGTTCTTCCCTTGCCTGTTCTTCAGTTGAATATTGATTGATAGGAAAGGCGGAGATTCTTGCATCCTCTGGGAGAAACAACCACAGGCCAGGTCCTCAGATGTTAAACAAAAACAATGAGAGTCCTGTGGCATTTTCACACTGAAGTCTCTTCAACAAAAAAACTTCAAAGCCAAACTTCAGCCTGAAACTGCAGAGCTGGAGCTGATTTGCAAGCTTGACACAATCACACTGTGTCTGAATAGGGAGTTGGAATTGTCAGCACATTACAAGAAGTAATTGTCCCGTTTCACACATTCTCTCCCTTTGATCAGCTGGTGTGAATAGGCCCCATCTGCCATCTGAACTGACTTTACTAACACTTGTCCTCCTCCATCCTGGCACATGTATATATGCCTCTCCACCGTAGTTTTCATTTCATGTATCTGAAGAAGTGGGTTGGAGCCCACAAAAGCTTATACCCAAAGAAATCTGTTAGTCTTTAAGGTGCCATAGGGCTCTTATTATTTTTGCTGTACACAGGTCTAACACGGCTGCCCCTCTGGAGATGTTAAACAACCCCCTCACCCCTACAAATTACTCTTGGATGAAATAGTAGTGGAGGCTACAGTCCACTGTCATCTCTCCTGGTAAATTGCACTGCAACCCCAACAGCCTGTTTAGGCGCACTCCATTTTCCTAAAATAGGTCACAGGTTGTACCTAAAAGGCTTCTGTATGTGCACTGTTCAGAATTTGGTCTTGTGCAACATAAGCAAGAAACAAAAGTGAATTCCCATTGTTAAAAATATACTCAAACCTCTAATACATTCTCACATTGATATAGGGGGAATTTTTGCCTGGCTTCCTCCCTCACCTATTGAAATGGGACAAGACCCATGAACATTCTTTCCATCAGTAATGATGCCCCACTAACATCGCATGACACTTACAGGTAGCTTCCAGCATTCTAATGGAAAGTCGTCTTTCTACATTGACATGTTTTATTTTTTCTACTTCCTGTGGAGGGTTGCTGCATGAAATATCCTAAATTCAAATGGTGTTCATCCCTGGGTCAAATGCAAGGTTCTTGATAGTGTCCGAAAACAAGGAGTCTGGTGGTGCTTTTAAAGACTAACAAATTTAGTTATCACATGAGCTTTTGTGGGAGAAAATCCCCTTTCGTCAGACACTTTGAAGGTAGTGGTTGTCATCGCTGGAAGGTCACTGCAGATGGCAGTTAAATAGCTGCTGCTGTTACTTGGGAGTCCTTTCAGTCCAGTTTTAAGGTAAATTTCTTTAATTTATCAGCAATTTTCTGTGGATGGGTTACAATACTGATTTTTGGTAGTTTCTATATCTGCTTTTGAAAATCTGTTTGTCTGACCTATTTTATTTATGTCTTCAGTAGGTATTGCTACATAACAGCTTTGATATATTGTAAACATGTTTTCCCTAGGTGCCCTTCACATGAAAGACGTACATATTACTCTGTCTCTTGTGACTACATCACAACTACTAATAGTGCAAGCAGAGAATTAATTTGCATTTCACGGAGCAAAGTCCTTTATCAGACACCAACATAGGCATACAAAGACAGTGGGGGAGCAACAGTTTTCAAGGCAATGGAAGAAGGGATACAGATAAAATATTTAGGGAAAATTTTCAGAACAACAAATGGCAGCTGAAACCATTAACTTCCATTTATGTTTTTGAAAATGAACACCTTCATTTCTTAATCTCAGAGGCTATGTCTACACTTAGAGTTTCAATTTGAATTAGTCAATTCGAATTAATAATTATTAATTTGAATTCAGTTAATTGGAATTGATGTGGCCAAACTAGACAATCCAATTCAAATTGGCATGTCCATGAACAGGACTTGCTAGTTCAAATTAGGTAGGGGGTGCTATTCTATAGGGAAAACCAAGCTGTGGCTAATTGAAACTAACAGTGAGTTCGAATTGACGTGGCCACACTGAGTCAATTTGAATTACAGAGTTCAAATTGACCCTGACTTCGAAGCCAAATAAGGTTTGACCAATTTGAAGTCAGCTTTCATCAATTCAAACTGAGGAGTTCTTCAGCTCAAATTGAGGAAAGCCAGTGTGTCCATGCACTTAATAAAATTCGAATTGATGGAAATCCATTTGAATTCAGCTCTAAGTGTAGACATACCCAGATACTCCTTATGTAATAAGTGGGGGGTAAAAGTTAACTTTTATCAAGTACAAAATAACAAAAAATTACAAGGAAAAAAAATAAAACTTACAAAGTAGAAACCTAAGTAACAGTAACAGCTGTGCCTGGATCCTGTGGTTTGACTGCTATGCTCTGTGTGATTTTACATCAAATTTGTGCTCACTCAATTCCAGGACCTGCAAGGGGACTAGTCTATAGGCTGCTTTACTCTAAGGCTGGCTGCACATGGTCTCCCACCTCGAAAGACTCTTATGGTAGTCAGTGATGGGCCTTTGCCACATCACTTTCCCCTAGCTATGTCTGCTATCTGGATGACTGGAGGGAAGGAGTGTGTAGATATCTCTGCTACCTCACTCTAGGCACCTGAAGATTCTGCTGCACAGGATTTTCCTGGGACATAGGTGATTAAGATGGAACCAGGCAACAAACTATCAGTCTTGTCAGCTCCATTTTATTCCTGGTTAATTTCTGTGCAAAATATGTCCTAACTCTGCTCTGACTTCCTAAGGGTGTCTGAATTGGAATTAGCCAAGAGTCCTGCAGCCTGAAATATTTAAACTTTTCCTATAAATTGTATTCAAGAGATTTTTTTTGAAATATTTTAATGTATTTTTAACATTTATGACTGTTTCAAATGTTTTGCATACTTGCCTAGATAAAGGATGTTTGACAAAAATGAAGAGGAAGATTTTTGTAGTAAAATTATGTTTTAAGAAATCTATATAAATAAGTCACAGATCTCACATCTTTGGCCTTTATAGGCATTACAATCCTTAAGTAACTTTGAAATGCATACATGCACACTCATTGTTGAATGTAAATCCTTTCCCCTTTTTATTTTTAGTGGAGGTTTTTGTGCTTTATCCTTTTGTGTTGTGCCTTCCTCTGCTCCTCCAAGATACCCACCCTGTGCTTATTCCAAGCATCACATGTGATCTTGAGCCAGCATGTATCTGGTTCACATGTCCAGTCTCCAGTCTTCCTCTCAGATTCATTAAGGTGCCAGTATGGACATAAAAGGAATCAAGTGAGATTTCTGTAGTAGCATGGTAGAATTAGCTAATCTGGGCTATTGTTTGTGTTCAGATACTTCTGATCCTTTGAATCGATGACATAAAATCAGCAGTGCCTTCTATTACCTTTTGGTTTGCTGAGGATTAGTGTGTATTTTCTAGGTTTATTTTGTTTAATATTCTATAAAGAACAGCTTTATTACAGTTTTATGGGTGGGGGTGCTTTGATTCCTAATGTTTCTGAGCAGTAAAGTTATTTGAGTTGCAAGACACTCTATAATGTGACTTAGTTGTGAGTGTTAACTAAACACATGGAATACTTTCAAGTTATAAGTCCATTGTGAGGAAGGGGAGCTACTGTGAGGCTTTGAGTGGAGTCCCGTAGTCTTTCGCAAACTGTTACTGTGGCATAGTGTAGTCTCTTTTAGGAAACTAGTTTTGTCCGTGCAAAAAGTAATGGTTAAGTGGTAACAGTTTTGGTCATCATATCTGATAAAAAATGTTTCCAGCACAAACTTAGACTCCAATCAGGACACAGGTTTTAGACTGCTCTTTTGTCCTCAGTACTCTGGCTTTGGTCATGTTTATAGCAATGCAGTCTGCATCTAAGATAGGAGAAACAATCATTGAGTGTTAATATTCTGTTACCCCTGGAGATAATTGCCACTTCCAAGAGAAATGCTACCACACCTGTTTTACAGAGGAACAAAGGCACAGAGAGAGTAAATGATTTCTCCAAGGTTGTGCTGGATGTCTTTGCTGAAGCAGAGAACTGAACCAGTCTCTTGAGTCCAAGACAAGCACTCTAGCCATTCTCTGAATATTTTTCCCAAGAAAATGTTCGACCTCAATGACTGTGTGTCCTGAGGTGAAACATAAACCTTAATTCCAAAGTGATAGCCATGTTTAACTAGTCCAGCAAAACAAACAAGGAGTCTGGTGGCACTTTTAAAGACTAATAAATCTATTTATTACGTGAGCTCTTGTAGGAGAAAATCTCACTTGGTCAGGCTCTTGAAGATGGAGAATTATCCATCTTCTATCCCTATCTTCTTTCCTCATCTTCAAGCGTCTCACTAATGAGATTTTCACCCACAAAAGTTCATGCAATAAATAAATTTGTTAGTCTTTGAAAGTGCCATCAGATTCCTTGTTTGTTAAACCTTAGTGTTCTGTGTAAGATGGTATAATATGTCCATGTATTCAGCCTGCTAAGTGTTTGTGATTTGCAAACAATCTGTAAAGACCTAGAAGAAGAAAAAGTGGTAAGTAACAGTCAGAATGGAGCTGTCAGATCAGCCTGATTGCTTTCTCTGACTGGGTAATGATTATTGTGGATGGATGGAAGTGGTAGAGGTGGTATATCTGACTTGAGTAAGGCTTTTGATACTGTTTCAAGTGATCTTCTGATAAACAGACTAGGGAGATAGAGCTGCTATAAGCTGGATGGATAATTAAGTTAAAAAACTGTTCTCAGAGAGTACTCTTCAATGTTTCTCATACAAATTGGAAGGGCATATCAAGTGGGGTCCTTCAGGGATCAGTTCTGTTGGTATCTTCATAAATGATTGAGGTAGTGGCACAGAGAGAACACATGTAAAATTTGTGGGAAATACTGCTCTGACAGAAGTTAAAAAGTACTTTGGGAGGTAATATTAATATTCAAAATGATCTGGAGAAATGGTGTGAAGTAAATAGGATGAAACTCAATCAGGTTAAATGCAAATTTCTCCACTTAGAAGGAACAATAAATAGCACATGTACAAAATGAGAAATTTTGGAAAGAGGACTGCTGAAAGGAAACTGGGGGATCATAGTGGATCACATGCTAAGTATGAGTCAACTATGCTATGTTGTTGCAAACACCCCACCCCCAAAACTCTAAATTTCATACTCTTTTTATTATTAAAAAAAATCTAGAAAATATGACCTGGGAAGAAAGATTTTTAAAAAAATGGGTTTGTTTAGTCTGAAGAAAAGATGATTGGAAGAGGATTTAAGTTTTCAGGGAGGGGGCAAAAATATTCCCCATAACCACTGAAGGTAGGACAAGAAAGAATGGGCTTCAATGGTAACAAGGGCCATTCAGGTGGGATACTAGGAAATACTTCCTAACTGTCGTATTAAAGTGTGGGAGTAAATTGCCTAGGAAGGCTGTAGAATCAGTATCATCAGACATTTTTCAGAGAAGGCTAGAAAAACATCTGTTGGGCATGTTCTAGAATGCTTAGTCTTGCTATAAGCAAAGGAGATGGTACAAGATGACCTCTCAAGGCCCCTTTCAGTCCTATGATTCTGTGGACATAGGATCATTTGGTTATAGTGTGCACAATATAATAAAATGCCCTTTTGTCATCTGTTTTGTTGCGATAAGGCTATAATCAACTCTAAACTCAGACATGCCTATAAAACAAATTTTAATCATGCATGCATGCATGCATGCATGCACGTAACCCCCTACGGTTCTGTGATGTTAGTTAGCAAATAGTTAAGAGAGCTATTTTTCCATTGTGAATCATTAAAAGAAGGAAACAAACAAAGATCCATTTTAGTACATCCAGTGTTTCTATAAAAAGCTTCACACACGAAAGTTAATTTAAACAAACAAACAAACAAACAAACAAAAAAAACACAACCCACACATGCTACTGATCTTTCCGTGATCAGACAAAGTATTCCAGGGCAGGGTTTAAGGCAAAAAAAAAGAAATGACTACTGATGAAGACAAAGGAACTTCTTTCTTAAGAGATTTCTCTGTTTTCAGCAGAATGTTGCCTTCACACTGTGTCTAAACTTCACTCTTTATTTTTTTCTTTTTGCTTCAGTTGCAGTAAATAACACCTCCAGCCTATGTACAGGAACAATTGCGTCAAAGTGGAACCTAATAATAATAACAATACAAAAAGCACCCCTCTCTCACACACACACACACACACACACACACACACACACACACACACACACACACACACACACACACACACACACACACACACACATTAAAATAATCAATCTGATTTTTATAGACTAAAGAAACACTGGTAGTGTAATTTATTTTAATGGACATATTATTAAGCTTTCACCATCTGTTCTGCCCCTAATTACAAATGCCAACAGAACATATTTCACAGTTAGATCAGTAAAAAGACCTTATTAAAGCACTTGCATGTTTCTTCCACAGTGAAGCTTCTGGAGTGTTCTCATGCTGCCTACGCAATTCGGAGAGCAAGCTGTTTGCAGCTGAAATTGAAGTTTTTGATATAATGCATGCTTTCAATAATAAACAGCATTTTAGTGGATGAGAATTCCATTTCATTATAATACATGTTTTGAAGCAAAATAAACTGAAGACTTCAAAGCCTTTTGTTTTCATAATACTGTTTCAGATGCATTTCTATAACTCTGAAGGAAATTATTTTTATTTTACTCATCTTTAATAGGTTTTCATTGTTAAACTAGTATGCAATGTTTTAAAGAAGGTTACCTTTCTCAGATGAAGTGTTAACAGTCCTTTTGAGTAATTTTGTATCCCTTCAGCTAAAATATCTGCTTTTTCTTTATTATTGATGTGTAGAAAAAGACATCCCGATTTCTAAAAAAATGTACAGTTTTAGGCCCTGATCCTTCAGATACTTGTGTTGGTGTCTCAGTGATTTACAGTAGGAATTCAGATAGTTCAAGCTCTAAGGGAAAAATTCAAGAATAAGTGGTGCAAGTCTTCTGAAAATGTATATGATACATTTCAGTGTGCCTCTAAATCAGAGCCCGGATAATAGAAGTACTCCTTTTAAGGGTAGCTCAAGACGGTGTGATCAAGTAGGTGATGTGTTGGCCTGAGATACAGATCTGTTTTTCTTTTTAGCTTTACCATTGAACTCAAAGGGAAGGGCAGGGATATAGTCACAAAGAGGTGTGAAGCAATGTGCACATGTTCACATAGACTTTGGCACCACTGCTTCCTATCTCTTCAGTGGGCATTGACTGAGTCTCTAAGTAAACCTGAGTGTCGTCAGTATTTCTCTCCCTGTTTCAATATAGAAAAGCCCAGGAAATCTACAATGTGGTGCAGTACCAGGGACATGGTTTCAGTGGACAGCCTTCAGTATTGTGGGCAGCCTATGTATCTTAATCATGGTTATTTTGTGCTTGCTTTGTAGCAGTTAGATGCCTAATTACTTGAATGTTGCCAAATTCCAAAGGGGCAGCTGTGTTAGTCTGCTTCAGTAAAATAAACAAGGAGTCCTGTGGCACTTAAAGACTAACAACAAGTTTGTTTATTGCATGAATTTTTGTGGGAGAAAATCCCACTTTGTCAGATGCTTTGAAGATGGGGGAACTTCAAGCACATTCCCCCATCTTCAAAGTGTCTGATGGAGTGGGATTTTCTCCCACGGAAGCTCATGCAATAAATATATTTGTTAGTCTTTAAGTGCCACAGGACTCTCTGTTTGTTTTGATTACTTGAAGGTACTCTCAAATCAAGCAGCTGAGAGAGTAGCATTAAAGAGCAGAAAATTAAACCAGGTGAGTAGGTACATATTAATAAGAAATTAAAAGATAAATATACATTGGGAGTGATACCATGGGTGATAAGGATTTTAAAGTCAACTCAGAAGGTCCCACGTAGTCTTCCACGGCTCATTTCCTGCCGCTAACTCATGTGGTGGGAAGATGTCTGCATTATTTAAACATGAGGAGTAATATGGTTGCTTACCATCAAGCATTGTTTCTTTCAGAGGGTTTGTGTCCACTAATCTAAAGTCTCTTTCCTCCTTTTTATCTGTCTGTTACAGAAATGTAGGCACAGGTAGCAGTTTTTATACAGAAGCTTCAAAATGTTGAGATGTACTGAGTGGGGGGGAAAAAGAATCAAAGCTGTCACACAAGTAGAAGGACAAGGCCTGTTGTTAAGCTTCGATATGCAACAGGTCAGGTTTTGTTAGACTCAACATTGAACTCCTGTTAATCAAAATGATTCACTGAGGTCTATAAACATTCACCTAATTTCAAATAAACCTGCGTCAAGTTATTGCTACTTTGTGGATGTTACCTGAGTTTCAATTTAAACTTTGGGGTATCTTTGACCCTAAAACTCATGGAAAATCCTTACATTGTGAGGCTGTCAGAGATAATGCCCGATCATTTTTTAGCATACAGTCTGGTGATTTGAAACAGCTGACTAATGCATGTAACCCCATAAATCTGAAAGCACTGTTTATCTGGTTTATAGAAGGAAAGAGAAGAACAACGACCTGGCCAGGTAAGCTCCAAACCAACATTTTCTAGGAGTGATATGAATTATGCATTGCACTTGGAGTGGGTTTCCTCCCTGTGGCAGACTTCCTGATTGATTGAGCAAGGTCTCTACTTGCACTCAGTGAAAATTTCTCGAGGGGTAGCTGTGTTAGTCTGTGTACAGCAAAAACATCTGACAAAGTGGGTTGGAGCACACAAAAGCTTATGTCTGAAGAAATCTGTAGTCTCTAAGGCAGAGGTGGCCAAACTTGTGGAACTTAGCCACATAAGTTGATTATTAAGCCTTCAAGAGCTGCATTGAGGCATATAGCCATATACTTCTAGCTACTGAACTGATTTGCTGACATTCTTCCGCGAGGCACGCTTTTTCATTCAAGAGCCACATGCAGCTCCTGAGCTGCAGTTTGGCCACGTCTGCTCTAAGGTGTCACAGGACTCTCATTGTTTTCACTGCTGCTTGCTTGATTGCGCTGAATCAATCCAGTGACCCTAACCATGCTGATGTCAGTGTACACATGCCCCCAGAGAGCACCTGCAATAAAAAAAGCTTTATTTTCTGAAGAAAGCATATTTAGGTGTATTCAGAGCCAAGTACGAATGTGAAGCACAGTTCTTACTAACACAGCAGAAGACTGCATTTCTAATTTTCTTGTCATTTCTACTATATACAACCTGGAATGGGGCCAAAAACAAGTTTGGTGAGAGAGGTGTTCTTTTGTTCACATGCTCCAAAGGAGCAGCCATGTTAGTCTAGTTCAGCAAAACAAGCAAGGAGTCCCGATGGTGCTTTTAAAGACTAACACATTTATTTATCGCATGAGCTTTTGTGGGAGACAATCCCACTTCGTCGGGCACTTTGAAGATGGGGGAGCTTACAGAATGTGAGGAAGTAAATGCAAGGAAGTGTAAATCATGGGATCAGGTCACACTGTAACAGCAAATTAAAGCAGCGGTTAAGATTCAAACAGTGGGAAACAGCATATAGAGGGAGGTGAGGTCAAATCACCTGTTGTAATGGGAAAAGAATCCATAGCCCCTATTCACTCCTTATTTCACAGTCAAATTTGCATATGAATTCCAATTCTGCAGTTTCTCTTTGAAGGGCTGCTTGTTGGTTTTGATGAACTAGAACTTGTCAACATGCAAAGCACTGGGTTATAGCCATTTGAAGTGGAAATCCATCAACTTCATGAAACAACTCAAGATTCAAATAGACATCATCTTCTTTTCCAAATGCAAACAATTTGACATTATTCCTAATGGACTGAAGGTAAAAGGGTTCTAAGAGAGAGTGCAGAATTGGAATTCACATGCAAACTTGACTGTGTGAAATAAGGAGTGAATAGGGACTATGGATTCTTCTCCTATTACAACAGGTGATTTGATCTCACCTTTCTGTATGCTTTTCTCCAGTGTTTGAATCTTCACCACCTGCTTTAATTTACTGTTACAGTGTGACCTAATCCTATGACTTACACGTCCCTGTGTTTATTTTCCTCCTATTTTGTAAGTTTCCCCCATCTTCAAAGCACCTGATGAAGTGGGATTTTCTCTCATGAAAACTCATGCGACAAATAGATTTGTTAATCTTTAAAGTGCCACAGGGCTCCTTGTTTTTGTTCTTGTGGATTCATTCTCAGAAGATGCGCAATATCCCATTCTGCCTAAGTTCCATTTTCTTCCGATGACCATTGTAAATAAGATAGGTTATTGGTGTGCTTTATTAGCAAGTCAGTTTCTCAGTTTAGCCATTTTTAATGGATCATTGGTCTAGCATACTCAGATTTCCTTTGTATATTTCTGTTCTCTTTGCCTCCGTTCATAATGATGTAGATGGATAAATGGATCATGATAGGAAAGGTGAGAAATGAGTCATTAGGAGGTAAAGCCTATTTATACTTGTTATAGTAGTAGGGCCTGATTCTTGTCTGTATTAATTGATGGACCTCTGCTGAAGTCAGTGGAACTATATTGGTTTACACCAGCTGAGGTTTTGGACCATTTTATTTAGGCAAGAATTTATTTGACATAAATGGATAAGAAAATACAATGTTTTTGCTAAACTTTCAGTTGTGCAAAACCAACAGCATACCTGCATTACAGCCTGCATTGCTAGTCTTTGTGTGAGGCACCTGCAGCACTGGTGATAACACAGATGTGCTGACAACATAGTCTAACATCAAAGATTTCTTTTTTTGGGTTGGGAAGGAGTAAGAGGTAGGCAGACATTTGGTGACCATTTGTGACTAGAAAGTAAAAGGAAATAATGTGTTAGTCTGTGATCCTAGAATCCCTAGATTAATTTCTCCCCTGCTCTCTGTAGCCTTTTGTGATAAGTGTATTACCAGTGAAATAATGCTTTATTTGAAGATCATCTTAATAAATAGAATATGAAGAAAAGCTTTTAACTTGCTCCAAAATATTTGCATTTAACAACTTTTTGTTTAAATTGGGGGTTTCAAACTCAAATCACCACGAGGGCTGGATGAGGACTAAAACATTAGCCTGAGGGCCGCACCACTGATGCTTTTCATACAACAGTATTGCAAATATTGATAAGAATAGTGTCATTGCAGGCTGCAGGAAATAGGCTTGGGGCCGTGTGTTCGAGACCCCTGGTTTAAATGAATTTCTCTGTAGTTTGTATGAATCAGTTTCATGATAGATCTTGTTGGTAACACACAAACTAGAAGAAAAGAATCTCTTACCATACTGATGTTTGCTTCAGCCTCAAGATTCTCCCTTTTTAAAAGCATCTTTAACCCAAATCAGATAAAATTTTACATGAAACAACTTAAACACTGATACATTTTCTAAGCCTGAAAGAGCACTGTGTATTTAATTTTGGATGAATCTTAAGCATAAAAGGCCACTCTGAAACTATCTTTTTAGAGTCTTCATAGAAACATACATTAAACTTTCCCTGGGACCTATTTATTGCTAATAAATAAATCTGTAGGATCAGTCCCCTTGTTGAAAAATTCTAGACAGACTTCTAGTAGAAGTAACTTTGTAGATGCAACAATATAAGCTATTAAAATTTTGCAGTGGTTGAAGATAGAGTTTAAGAATAGAATTTTGCTGCTTGGTTCCATTTATGGTGGAAAGGAGCCTTAAAAGTTAGTTGCTTTATGTTGTTCCCTCTTTTTATTACCCCCCCCCCCCGCCAGCATAGAGAACAAAAATACAATAATAAAAAAGTTAAAATACTTCACTTTGATTTACATTTGTCCATTGCCTTTATTAGGTCAACAGGAAAAAAAAAAATAAACCTATGCTAGTGAGCTGTAATGTCTGTCTACCATTTAGTATTTTCATAGAAGTTAGTCTTAATTACTTAATGTTTGTATGACTCTGTAGGCACAGTAAATTTTTTAAACTGTAGTAATCTGCGATACATTATATCGTACATTGTCAGTTCTCATAAACAATGCAGGTTTATTCTAACCATGGAAATGACCAGGTTAATGGATGTAGCAGTGAATTAACTAGCAATCAATAAATCTCTTACATTAGCTGTCGACCTCCCTTTTTGTTTGGTAGCTGTATGTTTTCCCCATGTATTGCAGCTGAGATAAGATGTTGAAAACATAATTATGAGCCAAAACTTCCATTGACTGAAAACGAAATCTTCACTACTTTGATTCAATAGCATTATTTTAAAGCCAGAGGCATTTAGACAGTTAGTTCTGCAGTACAGTTTAAGCACCTACTGCACCTTTTGTTTTTGCCACAGATCTCCCCTTTATGCACCTGTTTCTTGTCAGCACGTCTGTGTTCATTATAAAATGTATTTTCAGGTGTGTTGTCCATTTCAGAGAAGGATTTGGCCTTTCATTCGTTTGAGACTGTAGACATAGACTATAGATTGTGTATTAGGGCCAGATATTCAAAGGAGCTTGATTTGCACGTACCTTAAAAGGGGTTCACAAAAATGATTCATCATTCAGTATGGTGTACCCCAAATCACCAGCCAATGGTGTTAACTAACAAGGTACCTGGTTCACATTAAATGTGAACTAATACCTCCTAGTTCATGGTAGCAGGGTCTACATAGGCCTTTAGACATCTCTACAAATCACAGACCTCTCAGATGCACTTTATCGTGTCATGTAGATAAGCTGTCCCACGGGTACCAGTCATCCCCGGAGAGCGAATAGAAGGAAGGAGGATTGTTACAAATTATCAATTGCAGAAAATGGAATATGGTCCACACAAGATTTAAAAAGTTTCTAAGCAAATACATTAACTGTCTGACCTTCCCATTGCAAGAATAAAAACCATGTTTATTGAACTGCTGATCACTGTCACCAAACCAGGAAAATGCATAAGCTTGTGCATATCTTCAGCCATGTCAATAGACCCATTAAGTTGAGGTTTCCTTACATGTTTAAAGTTAAGCATGTAAGTAAAATTCTGCTGGATTGGGGCCAGAGTTCTCAACCCTTTAGGATTGAGGCCTAGTTGCTCGATTGACCTTCCATCCAGCTTGCAGTCTAACAAGTGGATATAATCCTGCAATTTTTCCTTCAAGCAGCTACTTGTAAGGGCTAATTGAAGTCAAAAGAAATATTTGCCTGTGGAAGGATTAGGCTCACAAGTAAGAGTTGAAGCCGTTGTTTCTGCATCTGCAGCCTTTTGAGCCAGGCAAGGCCAAGAAGTCTATTCTCATTTGGCATCCAGGAGGTTCATTATAACCAGACAAGCTCAAAATAATTCTATTAGTATCCACTTTTAATGAGTAAAGAATCAACTGTACTGAATGTTAGTGTGTGTTCTCTCTTGCCTGGCTACATACTTACAACAAGAAGGCTCAAATTTATCTTTATCCACAGTAATGAAGCTTATAAAATAGCTTATTATTCATGTATTTTGTTTAAACTCAAAGAAATGGTGAATGCTTCTTCTCTTTATCTGTGAAATAATTAGATTGTTATGAAAGCAGATTTTTTTTTATCTGTTAAGAATTTGGGAAACTGTTTTTCATTTATTTGTAGATAGTATTCAAATCAAAAACACTTATATTTGCACGTTAATATCAGTAAATAGAACTATTAAAGGGCATCCACACTAAATATTAGAACTAAACTAATGCATACGTTTGGTACTGTCCATCACTTGAGGTACTGGATTGCTTCATGCTGCAGATGATTTTGAATGATGTCTAACTAAAATAATATGAATTTTCCTTTCTAAATGTACACCCACAAAAGGTATGTTCTCTCTCTCTCTCTCTTTTTTACTGGATTAATTTATTGGGTAGGCTTATGCTATTTTCAAGTAATGGTTGTTTCTATTTTCAGTGTGCACATAGCTGCATGTTGAAGAAGTATCTAAATATTGTTTTAATGGTAGATTTTTTAAATTTGGAATTGTACTTCTGGAGAGGTGAGCAATACATCCAGAGGGTCAGAATTGTTTACATGTCAAGAGCTTTGTTTTAAAAAAACAAAACAAAACCCCCCACTCTTGTTTCTACTGTGACTTGAAGGGGGGGAGGGGAGTGGAAGAAAGCAGTTTTATGTTTTTCAGCCACCAACAGTAGAAATAGTATTGCTTACTTCCTTTGCAATCTACAGAGGAAAAGTTCTGTAGATGAGATGTAAAATGTTATGGTAAATAGATATTTACATTAGTTCAGCCCAATTCTCCACCTCCTTCCAAAAATGTAAATAATCTGCGCAGCTGGGTTTGATCTCTGGTGGGCGTGGGGGAATCCACTTTTGTGGGTGAGTAGACTTCTGCAGTCTCATGACTGCAGTAGCCTTTATAAATAATAATATGCTACTGCCACAGGACAGTGCTGGTAGTAAGAACTTGGAGAAGAGGAGGAACAATCTGTCGTGATGGATTTGGCAGCACTTCCACATTTTCTCTACAACAGTGGATTTCAACCAGTGTGCTGTGAAATTTTTTGCCCAACTAATGAAAATCAATGTAAAACAAACAATGTTTATCTTAAATACCGTTCTAGCCCATCAAAATTATAACTCATAAAACTTGTGAAAATCATCAGATTAAAAGCAAGGTATTTGGTCTTTTGATTCTAAAATGTGAACACTCTAAATGCAGGAGGCCAAAGGACAAAATGGAGATGACGTGTATTTTTTCTGGTGGCATTTAAACATTAATGCATTTGATCCTTCTTTAGCATGTTGTTTGCACTATGTTGCAAACCTCTTGAATAAGACCATAACCATAGTAAATGTAAGTAAATGTGATGTTCAGAAGCAATCAATTAGCTGAAAAATGTGGGGCAAAAAGTGTGCTGTGGAATTGTCTCACTGAACTGTGCCGCGTTACTGGAAGGTTTGGAAAACCACTGTTCCACAGAGTTGGGAGGCCATGAAAATTAGTTTATATGCACTATATTCAGTTGAACTGGATGGAACTGTAATAAGTAAAATCGAACAAAGGGGACTTCCTAATCACAAACCAAAAGCAGCAAATGAAGTTAATGCATTTCTGTTACAAGTCCATTTTTAGGGACCATCCATCCAAAGAGGGATTGAGGAGCTTGTATATGTGAGTGCAAGAGAGGGAGGGTGGGGTGAGTAGGGGGAGAGGAGGAGCGGGGGGGATGGAGATTTGACTTTTTTCCTGTTGTATGTTGTTTGGGAAGCTGGTGGGGGTGGATAAATATTTCTAAGTTTTGTTTTGTTTTTTTTGCATAATTAGAGGTGCTCTCTGTTTTCATTTATTTTTTAACCCAGTGAAATACTAATGAGACAATATTATGCCCCAAAATCACTGCCAAAAACCTTTCTTTCCACTTAGATGTGTGACTTGGGAGGACATAGCCTTTTCTGCGGTTGCTAGGGGTCCTCCATCTAGCAAAGATATGGAAAATTGATCTGAGATCAGTACCAGCTACTTTTTAACATCCCTTCAGCAGATGTTGAAATTAGGCACAGTGCCTGACTATTGTAGAGGTATGTTAATATATTTTATACATGCTTCAACGAAGACTTATTCTTGTGAATTTTGTCTTCCTCTTTATTTTGCCAAATACTGGCTCTTTTTTCTGCTTGATGCCCGTATTGAACAGAATGCAGAGAACAGCCTTACTAAAAACACTGAAATGTTCCTGAATTCTGAAGCACCAAGATAAATTCAGTATCTCAGATCAAATTGGCAATGCAGCAGAAGAAGCTGAAGTAAGTACAATAAAAATAGAGGGGGCAGGTATTTGGTAGAGTATGAGATCATTTTGGTATTAGACAAGGATTCATAACACAGGTTAGGATTTTAAGAAAGAAAGATTGTTTCCTAGTTTCTCTATAGCTCATACGTGTCGATTTTTGTATTGACTGAGGCCAAGGGATGTGAACTGTGGATCTGTTGACACCCTTTTGATGGCTTGAAAGCTAAAGAGGGTAGGTGAACATTTAAAAAGATGGAATGTGAAAGAATATAAGGCATGATAAAACATTCTATGCTGTGTTATCTTCCCAGTTTGGGAAAGAATGTGTTTCTTTTCTCTGCCAAGGTCAAATCAGTTTAAAAAGGAAATAGAGGAGTGTGAATGAGTTACTGGTGGTGGGATAACACAGAAATAGTAAAGTTAGATGATGAGCCTAGAACAGAATTACAGTATTTAGTAATTTTGAACAGTGTTGGATTGATTTACCTGTTACCTGGATACCAAAGTCCTCTAAATAGCCACGAAATGAGTATAGTGCAGCAGTCTGAGGTCCGAGCTTTTTCCTGCCAGTGAATGTAAGAATTGATTTTAAGAATTCCACTTTGAGAAGATGGTTAGGTTGCCATGGCCATTCAGTCTTTGGCATATCTTCACAGACTGTTGACAAAGTTGGGTATTAATAGTAACATTTGTGGTGATGACTTCTGTGATATGGACACTTCTACAGTGGGGAAATTCAGAGACTATGGAATCTATTTCAGATAGACCAGCGAACAGTCCTCAGAAAAGTCTTGATAAGGATGTTTTAAAAATGTGTTATTTCTGTCTACATAACTTTGTGGTAGTATGCAGTTAGTTATTTAGAAATGGAAGGTTGCTTTTCCTAAGAAACTTCTGCTTAAAGAAAAAGATGATAGTGTTCCCCTATCTATGGAAGCAGGACTAAATGAGTGTCATTGTGCTGTTGTTGCACTAAATGCTTCTTGGTGTGAAAGCATGCTAAAGAAATATTCTCTTTACTAAGGGAATTTTATGTAATCCTGAACTACTGTGAGGCCAGCCATATTTCCTTATGTCTTCAGCTCTGCTGAGCAATAATAGAGAACAGGTATAGCTGTCACATAGTATTTAGTGACCAGCTCACACCCTCTATGCTTTTCATCCACTGATGTGGAAACAAAGCACAAAAACCTGTTTCTTGTAAGATGTCTGCATGATGGGAAAAATGACGTTTATCAGTTGCTGTGAAAGTAAGGAAGTGGATTGACAGTACATTTCCTCTCAGAAAGTTGAATCTGTTAGCAAATATTGCTCACCTCCTTTTAGAAAAGTAATTTTACAGAATGCTTGCATGCTCTTCATTTAAGAAGAGCTTTGGGTTACTAGTTGTTTCTCCTGATTTCTTCCAAACATTTGAACCTCCTGGATTATTGAGTGCCACAAATGCAATGACTTTTCCTGACATGCTAATTACTACAGACAGTGTTCACATTTGGTGTTCAGTTTAATTCTAATGAATATTTCTAGTGCTAATTATTAAAGCCCTGTTGACAAAATACTCTAATATAAATAATGCATCTTTGGAGATAAGACAAGATTTTGTGCAGTGCAGATTAGAGGAGATAATTTGGAACTAAAACTTTAGAAAATTACCATGTATGTACATTAGAACTTTAATGCATAATTTAAATGAATATAAATAATAGGTAGGAATGCTGTATAAATAATCATAGTAGTTCCTGAATGTGTGTAAAAAGAAATGGACATGTAGAGTAAATTATGTGCTCAAATACATGCACACAATTCTTGTGAAAGTCAGTGGAATTCACCCAAGGACAAGAATTTGACTTGGAGAATTTCATTTTCTTTACACAGCATCTTAGAAATGTCATTGCCCATTGCAAACCCTTTTTACTACACTATTTCTCTGCCTGTTCTGTTTCCACAAAAGGGCTTTTCCTTTCATCTGGCAATCAATAAATCACCTTTCATCCTATCTATATAATTTCTCCACACTGTCTATTGTTTACTGTATTTAATCTTTTTCACAATGTTTTAAATCTAGGTTGCCTTTTGCCATTTAAATTCAATGAAGTATCACCTAAGGCATGAAACTATTGAGAATGAAAAGGAACGGGATGGCCAGGGTGGATTGGAAATCTCCTGAGGTCCCTACTAACTCTAATTCTATGATTTTTGGAGAGGTAGGCCAAAGGCTGCTTGAATCTAGAGAATGCAAGGCTGTTTAGTGAGCAGCATCTTCTGGGGACCAAGCTTAGATGGATGTTAACTTGTCAGTTTGGTCCAGAGGTCCTAAAACTCCCAGAACCACTGGGAACCTTAGACCTCTGGCACTGATGATGCGTTTCTATGTCTGTTATGTATGCTCTGTTGATGAAGAGGCTTCAGTGCTTTGTGAAAGCATGGGAAGGGGGTTTATTTACATTCTCAAAAAAATCTCAAGGGCAGAGCATATTACATAACGTTAAAAATGCCACTGTGGATCTCCAAAGTGGACAGCAGTTGGGAAGATAAAGGCTTTATCTTCTAATGCTGGTTGAAGCTATAAGAAAGAAGAAGGAATCCTGACACACATGCTGTGGGACTGTCCAAGAGTCAGACAGCTGTGGAAAGGCAGACACAAGAATTAAATGCTCAGATTTGGCAGCCAAGAATTTGCTGACACTTGTATCTTAGGTTATTTACCTGGTTTTTGTGGGCTTCAATGAAGCTATGGGCATGATTTTACAAAATCAAACAGTAAGTTTGTCAGAACAGAGCAACAGACGGTTTGAGTTAGCAGCCAACGAAAGAACAGCTAATGAAAAGAAATTTGGGGCCTGTTTCAAATACATTTAAAGAATGCCAGATATCCATTCCACCTAGCAGCCCCTCCACGATCCCCTCCTTTTTTCTGCTCCCTATTCATGTATGTCTTTCCTTTATTTTATTACTGTTATCCTCACCCTGACATCTTATCTCCATGTCTATCTGGTAAAATCAAGTTTTCTATTGCCTGGTCTTGCAGCTTTGTCCATTGGTAAGATTGTATAAATGCATGTGGTAATTTTATTGGAGATGCTGTGAAGCATACAATATTAGGATACTGATACATGCTGTAAATCAGTCACCTTTTGTATTTTTCATTGTTTCTCTACAAAAAAAAAACAACAACAAAACCCACAATAAAATATACTTTGCATAAGAAAGTTTAGGGTTAAACCTGACTTTTTGGCCCTAATCCTGATTTTACATAAATTGATGTTAATCAGGAGTTACTTCACTGGCCTCAATGGAGTTAAACAAGTATAAAACTGAGGCAAGTACAGCCACAATCCACCCCATTGGTTGTAATCGGTGTGGAGTGTACTCAGAGCCATGAAATAGATGAGCAGCAATTTGCAGGCTCTACCTTTCTAGCTTTTTCTCTATGGATTTGTGCATTTATAAATGAGTGCAAATCACAGTGAGATTTTAGTTCGAAGCTATCAGTAGGAAGTGGTGAAGAAAAGGCCACTATTTGCCTGAATTACTGGAGTAGCAATGTAACTTTTTTTTAATTTTCATACATAAATTATTCCCTAGTTTTGGAGCTCCATTAGTTGGTGGTACACTTACAGCTGTAGCTTGTACTTAAAATATGGGGAGCTGTCAGTGTAAAAGTCATGAATAATGCACAAGTCTCTCTAGTGGCTGTCCTTGCCTGTCAGTAAGTGGAAGCATGTGGCATGTGTTAATACATACTGCATTGTCTAGCACCTCTAATGCAACAATTATTTCTTAAATCTATATGAAAGATATTATGAAGTGCAAAACCAAACCTGCCCCCCCCCCAAACCCTGCAACTAGTGTGATTTTCTGTTTTTTGTGCTTAGAATTCATGAAGGAGTTACACTGCTTAATGGTAATATGATGCTCTAGATTAGAAATGGATTATTGTAATCTGTCTCTGCATTGATCACCAAGCTATCTAGGCACTAAATACAGAAACTTTTACCTTTAGCATACTCCAGCCTTGCAAAAGATGACTGATGGAGTGGTACTTGATGGCAGTGTTTTCTTTCTGGGGTTTGCTATCCATTGTGTTCTGCCTCTGTTGGTGGAAGTCTAGGACAAATAAATTAGCCTCGCATTGTTGTACTTGGAATATGAAAAGACTAGCAGGATCTTATTCAGGGGGACAAGGTAATATGCCACGTTTATTGTGAGAAAAATACAATTATGTTAATAGCTAATATCTAATGTATGCCAACACGCATGTGCATTTTGTTTGTGATAAATAGTTTGGATTTGTGCCTGGTGTTTGCAGCTCATGACGGCTGCCTGGCCAAGGAAGCCAGGTGTGAGGAACAGCGGGGTTTCTGTCAGGCACATGGCTGTGCAGAACATTACCCAAAGCTGTACAGTCTCACCTGTCGTTTATGTCTCTTAGTCAGTGGATCTTGCCATGTCACACTGCTTCAGGGAGACAGGCCTGAAGGAGCCAGAGAGAGGCTCAAGTTTGTAACTGACCAGTTTGTTTGAAACTCACCATGAGTCATCAGTTAATGGCAGATGTGATTTTGATCTAAGGGGCTTTTTGTCCCTTACTTTCTAGGGTGAATTCTTCTTGCTTTTGCAAGGCTTGTCTGTTCTTCAGCCATTAAGATGGTGCGAGCAGTTTGTCATCAGAACAAGCTGGAGCCCCCCCATTCACATACCCAGGCTATGTTCACACATCCAAATGAAGTTTTGGAAAACTTAGGCTGAGCAATACAAAATGAAGTAAACAATTCAAAATGGAGGTTTAGTTACAATATGGAGTCACATCAGACTTTGGTTATGGTGTTAAAGAAACAGTGAATTAATGAGCATAGCATTATCAATGAATAATAGGTATTATTCCAGATAGAAATTCTTGTTGGAAGCAATTCCATGGTATAAATTCATCTTCAGCACTACAGCATTAGGCTCTTGAGTAAGCAGGAGGCGGGTAAAGGGGGAGTGCCCTGAGCAGTTTAAAATCCTGACATGGACATCCTCCCCAGTTCTGCTCTCCTTCCACGCCACTAACCCCAGCACCCCTGTCCTTCCCCTGACCTTAGTGGCAAAAACTCTTCTGTAGAGATGGCTACCCATCAATGTTTCTGGTACAGAGATGCCCAATGCCAAAACCTGTGACCGCTGCAGAACTGCCAGGGTTTCTGTCCTGTTTCTGACTGTTCTCCTCTTCCTCTCGTCAGCACTGTTTTTCTTTCCCTGAGCAGTGCTTGGCAGGGAGTGAGGAGAGCAAAGTTGGTGGGGCCCCTGTCAGGAAGTGGCTGAGTTCTGCTACCCAGCTGCTCTGCTCCCCTCCACCTTGTCCTTTCTTTCCCTCCTCTGTCCCGCCTTGCTTCCTACGCTCTGCTTTGCCTTTTTACACAGGCAACCCTGCCCCACTTGTCCTCTCTACACAGTGCAAGCAAAAGCAATGCCAAATGTCACACTAATTATTTTATTAAAGTTTATTAATAAGATCCATTTTTATGTCTTCTCTATTAAAAATATTCTCACAGGTCCCCTGACTGTGAAAAGAATTGCAGCATGGCCCCTCACCCAAAAAGTTTGGACACCCCTGTTTTAGAGGATACAAGTCGTAAGTATATCCTGATGTGCTCCAGAGATTTCTACATCCAGGCCTTCCTCACTGGAAAGTGCCTTGTTTTTAGGGAGTTTTGTCCTGGCTACATCATACTTGTTCTGATGTGGATGACAGAAAGAGGCATCTGTTAGGTATTTAGATCTTTCCTTGGTGTGGGTGTTAGTGCTGATC
The DNA here is from genome assembly GCA_007922195.1 of Podocnemis expansa. Classification (NCBI taxonomy): domain Eukaryota; kingdom Metazoa; phylum Chordata; order Testudines; family Podocnemididae; genus Podocnemis; species Podocnemis expansa. Next base: position 2,905,007 of record ML681967.1, on the reverse strand, counting down.
TTGAACTGAAGCTGATGCCAGGGTATTGGTATGGTGTACCTGTATAACATGTTCTTTTCTACTTTTTCTTTTTAGCAGATGGGATTTGCATTTTGAGCTAGTTGTGGCTGTGTAGTTTCCTTTAACAGCTCCCAGTTGCAACTGCTGTGAAGAGCCAAAAGATTATATGTAGATAGCTCATTGAGGCTTTGCCTTCACTTCTGAGAAACAAGTATAGTCCTCTTGAAGATGAGGAGAGAAGTTTCCAGCCACTTCTACAACCAGGGTATTCAAGTGTTGGGTAGAGTTGTGTTTCACTCTAAGCAATTGATAACTCAGACTGAGACTTGTGAGCTGCAAGTGGCTCTTTTAATCTGTTTCCTGTGGTTTTTTGCAGCATGTAATATTAAAACACTATGTGATTTAATTAATTAATCTGTTACTAACCAGATAGGATACTTTTACTCTGTTACTAATCAATTGTAGTTAATTAAAATATTTGTTCAATCACTTTGCCTTAAGAATTTATATATATAAATAAACCTAAAGTATCCTGTCATGCTGTTTAAATATGGATATATAGTACTCTAGTAAATGAAGCAATGTATTCATACTACTATGGCTCCTTTTGGTTAATACTGATTGCTGATTTGGCTTCTAAACCACTGAGGTCTGAGTATCACTGTTCTAAACTATGAACCTCAGTGACAATCAATGCACAGTATCTTTAGCACAGCAAATTGTCAGGAATTCTTTTCTTTCCTCTAACTATGCCACAAACATGACCTAGTCGTTCTTGGGTTATGTAGAGCAAAGCTCTCTTTATCTAGTTGCTTCCCCCTTCCCCAGCCCACCCTGGAAAGGTGTTGGCTGGCTTTCTTTAGTAAAGGTAGCAATGAAATATATTAACCATTACTGATTCAATGTCAGAAGTTTGCAGGGTTCAACTGCTAAACCTTACACAAAGTACAGATTTATTAAAAATGGAAAAGGGGAATGTATGAATGGGCCTATTGTTGACATGCCTCATTTGCACATGGAAATACCACATTTAGGTGTGTAATCATAGCAACTGTTATGCAAAGGAACATTTAGACATCTTAGTGGTCATTTGCACTTGTAGAGGTGAATCAGTTCTGTTAGTGGAGTCTGTTTCTTTTAACTGACTGTTATGTGACTGTATCCAATAAAACTGAAGCAGTTGGTGAAAGCAGTAAATTGACTTTAGATGCAGTGTTGCTCCTTTTTTTCATCCTGTTTAAAAGTTTTAAAGAGCTTGTATCTTAGTATATTTTATGCATTTGCACTATATTCTCTGCATAATTAATCTTTAATTGGTTGAAGCATATGTATTTTTAATTAATTTAAAAAAAAACCTGGAACAAGGACCAAATCTTGCTTGCCTTACAACCAATTCCTGTTACTTAAATGGGATTACTTGCACTGGTAAACTAAATGTTGTTTGACGTACACTGGTCATTGCTACATTTCAAGGGTGAAGTTGAGGCATGTTAAGATGAACATGCAGTGGACCTGCTGTGTGGTGGTATGGTGCATGAGCATCACTGGTTCTGGGCATGTAGGGGGGCACAAGCTCCTGGTCCCAGCACCAGTTCCCCAAGTCCTTAGCACCCCTATCCAGTCCCAATCCTGGGTAGGGTCAGGGCTGGGTGCAGGGACCTCAGGCTGCCCTGGGGCCAGGCCACCAGAGGTGGCAGGATCTTTCTGATCCCAACCAGGGACCCAGGGCCCAGCCACTGCTGGAGACGGGATCCAGCCCTGACCCTAGCTGGGGGCATGGGGCCTGATCAGGCTCATGGCTGGATTAGGGTCAAAGGGTGGTGCTTGGTGCTATTTGGGGGGCAGTGATACCCCTGTTATGGTACAGTGGTTGTGTCTATTTAGTCATCTCCAAAGAAACTACTTCTTGCCTTTTCACATCTGCAGCTGAGAATGTGAAGAAATTAATTAGCATGTGAGAACGGGCTGGCTTGTTAGAGCTCTTACTTTGGTGCTTGGAGGGGAGTTAGAGGGAGCGAGGCTCTGATGCTGCATCCTCTTTCCTGCTGCTCAAGTTTTGACTCACGTGAGAGCCAAAGGGAGAGTGAGAGAAACCTTTGCTTATGCCTTCTCTTTAGTTGATTGGCTTTACTCTGAATCCTGTCCTCTCAACAGTAGAGGCATGAAAATGTGATTGCAGTGTCTGTTTGTGTTTCTAGTCTACATTCAGCTGGGTTTCTGGCAGCAGTCAACTGCCATTTACACAAGTCACGTAAAATGCCTTACGTAAATGCCGATGACTTCCTAAGCTGCTGGGATACGCTCGGGAAAAGCTGACAGCCAATGCATTGCAGTCAGCTTTCCCCTATGTCTCCTGGGGGCTAGGACTTCTGGTGCTGATTTCCAGGAGTGAAGCAGTGAGTTCGCTCTCTCTGCTAAGTGCTCCTGGAATGCTGGACTGATGGCGGCTATTTTGCCACCATCAGTATAGACATAGCCTATTATTAGAGCTACTGCTGGGATGGTACAAGGAAGGAGTCCTATGGCACTTTTAGAGACTAACAAATTTATTTATCACACAAGATTTCAGGGAAGAAAATACCACTTCGTCAGATGCTTTGAATGTGGAGAATTTAGCAGTTTGCATTCACCCTTTGCTTGAGACTCTGCCTAATGGCAAAATTTAGCACAGTATGCTAATACTGAACTGAGACAGATCTGTTTTGATGCCTGTTTCTAGTTTTTGTTTTTTCAACTAAACTATAAGGATTCTGGCATGGCGTCTTTTTAATTTTATTTAGTTGCGTATTTTCAGTCTCTCTGAATAAGAGAAGGAAGGTTTAATGGTTCAGGGGTGGAGGTTGGGAAACAGGAGGTGTATGATCAATTTTGTGCACTTGTTACATGACCATCATCACTTTAGGTGCTGATGGAGGGTCTTGCATCCTTAAAATTTAGATGTATGCAAAAATGCATTGCTGAATTGAGGCCTTACTTTCTTTGCCTAGATTCCTTCATTTGAAGAATAAGTGGGGCTAAAAATACTTAATCTGTTTTAGTTGTGAATACTTCAGGTTAGGGGCTGTTTCTGATGTGCACATAGCAAAATGGGGGATGCAGGCCTGTGCTAGGCTTCTTTTTTGTTCATTTGTAATACAAATAATTACTAATTGTTTAAACTACATCATTGTAATTTATGCTTTGGTCGTTCCTGCTAGTTACAGATAAATTTAAAACTATGATGCTTTAACAATGTTACACAGATGAAATGTATATTATAGGACTGATCATTCAATGTTTTGTTGTTGTGTTAGGGAAAACTCATTTTTAGGAGGGAGGGTCTTATTTCTATAACATCAAAATGAAAATTTGCTTCTGAGAATTGGTGGGAATGATGAGGTGGAGATTTTCAAGTCATCCTGTACAGTATATCTGCTAAAGCAATTGAGAGGAGAAGAGCTTCTCTCTTCTAATAAGTTATAAATTAGAGAAGATTCTATTGGTGCATAATATACATATTACAGAGACACAGAGGAAACAAATCTGTTTTTGGTTTGTGTCCCCCCCCACCCCCCCCAAAAGAAAACACATCAAGAAATGATGCATCTTACAGAAAACCACCTGAATGCAGCAGAATTTTTCTAGTGATGTTCGTAACTGCAAAGTAGCAAGGTATAATTCGTTGCTAACTAAATCTCTGATTATCTTCATTATTTACTAGTCTTACAGTTTATGAAGTACTTAATCTTTCAGTTTCTGGTTGTACTTAAGGAAACAAAAAAACAAGGAAGACAATGGTGCAAAAAATTAATGATTTTTTTTTAACCTAGTTTCAACAGAACTTTTTATTTGAGTGACATGTAAGTAATCCACCAGCAGCTTAAGCACTTTGTTTGGTTAGGGAAGATAATGTTGTGCTAATAGCAGAGAAATATTTTGTAATCCTTTTTATGTCAATTGGATAAGTTTTTGGTGGGTTCCAGTAGCTTCTGTAAAATTTAGGAAGGTTTGGCACTTAAAAGAATGTCATGCAACTTCCAGGCTTGTTGATCAGTGTTCTGAATGATACTTGGAGTGTAATATGCTCAATTGTACTTGAGTCAGGCTTTTTAAACAAGAAAATGGTGTAAGGGAACTGATACTTGCTTGAGTAAAATAACTTTTCAAAAAGATTCTAATAGCTCTGGTTTCATTTTCCAGCTGTATTTAGGGTTTGATTACATGGAAAAGCTACTGTGAAATATGATGGGGTGTGAATTTAAAGTGTAATGGAGTGGGTATTCTGCAATAATTCTCGATATGGAAACTTCTGCTCTGCATTAAGAGAATGTGATTTAGCGGAGTGCACTTCAGAAGTGGTATTCCCCCATGCAGGCTATCCCTTGTGTTCCATATATAGTGAATGAATAGTTTTAACATAAAATGTTTTACTTTCTTAAAATCAAGGCAACAATTCAGTTTCGACTGCAAAAAATTCCTTTGGTAACAAAAAATGGTTCAACTATTCCAACCCACTTTTAACATTCTTTTTAAAGAGTTACTTATAGTATTGTACTGTAGATTATTAGCAGTACATATTTGTTACTGCTTTGTATGCATTGATACAGATTTATAAGCAAAATAAGTTCCCTAACAATCTAAATTCTTTAGTGTAAAGCATTAAAATGGTGGCATCAATCCTTTTACTTTAGCAGTGGTATGGAAAGGTTTGCTTTCTCTAATAAAGTCAAGTGAATGACCACAAACCTGTGCAAGGCTTTACGGTCTGCACTTGTTAAAATCCAGTATTTGTGAATTTATCTGATAACTTCTGAATTCTGTGGGCAGTTTTTTGTGTGAACAATCAGATGCAAACTCCTACATTGATTACTAGAAAAGTTAATGTCCTCTTGATTAGCGATAAGTCATGTCTTTGAAATGACCTATGACCATGTTTAGGATATGTTTGACACTCTTTAATGCTATATAAATGTTCCTTGAATAAGTAATGATGCTGCAAGGTGTTCTACCATTGTTAGTAAATAAGCAAAATTTGAGGTGTTTTGGCAGCCCTCTGTTCTTCACAAACACTTAAATACTTTTCTTTCTTTTTTTTTTTCTTCTCATATTACGCTGTCCCATTGTACATTGAGTCAAATATATTTTACTTACAGACCATTTCAAAGATGATTTTGACCAGTCTTTGGAATATGAATTGAAGGTTTTTGAGGGAACTTTATTATCTTTTTGTACTGAAGCTGGGGGGAACTTAAAACTTAAATCCCATAAAAATGATTGATTGTTTTTGATAACCATTTCAGGGTTTCATCTAGCCTTGATTCTATTGAATGGACACATCGTACAAACAAAATTCAAAGCCTCTTCTTTTAGTGAACTGTCAACTGCTGACCAAAGTACTAATGTCTTGTCCACACTACAAAATTGAGTCAACGTATGTTAGGTTTATGTATATCAGGCCTCAACAAATAATACGTTTCTGGTCACCATGGTGACCTGTCCCCTAGCTTCACGGAAGAAATGTAATGGAGGAGCACCCTACCTTTCTTCTGTTGGAGGTGCATGTCCTTTATGAGGATTGCTTCCACTAACTTAGGTGGGGCATTGTGGGGCTCTGAATGCCTGGGCTGTTCTGTACTGGCAGCAGGGCTTTGCTGGGAGCCGACAAACAGCTCAGGTTGTCCGTGCCCATCAGTGAAGCTAACGGTTTGCAGACAATGTAAGTAATGCAGTGTCTGCACAGACACACAGTATTGCTCTAAGTTGACCTAAATGCTATGCCTCTCCTGAAGCTAAAGTTATTAGATTGGTGCAGCAGAGGACTTATGTCGGTGGGAGCAAAGCAGTAGTGTGGACACTTAACAGAGTTAGGACAATGTAAGCTGCCTAGTGTTGACCTAACTCTGTAGCATTACCTGACCTAAGAAAGTGTGTGAGGGGAAAAAAGGAACTGTGATTGCATGCCAAGTTCCTAGAAATTACCTTATCCGAGGAATTCAGTTTCCTTTTTTCTTTGCAAAGTGCACAATGATGTAAAATGATGACATGTTGTTAATAACCTTGGCTGATTTTTTTCTTCTATCTTCATTTATTATATTTAACTGTAATAAGCTACTGCAGCTTTCTATATAGATTGAGGTATGATCTGCACTAAAACATGGAAACTTTGCTAATCACTTCTGTGACACAAGGAAGAAAGTTAATGAAGTAAAGCAAAGATTATTACTTAAAGAATAATTTTGTAACAGTAAAATAGTAAGCTTCACTGTAAATAAAATCTGGCCAGGAGAATTAGAAGTAATTGTCTAATGAAACTACAGTTATTTTTTTGAAGATTAAGAGGAGTGAAACTGTGGTAGTAGTTGAGAGTGTTATATTTTATTAATGTGTAAATGTCAGACCTTCAGTTACATGCATGAAATCCTTCATGTAGCATTCTGTCTATGGAAAGATGTATGTCTGGTTGCTAATGGCTCTTAAAATTCAAGTGTTTATTGTAAGTCTAAAATATTTCTATGGTCTATTTACAAGCTCTGCATTGTTCCTGGAAAAAGTAATTTTTAAAATTGTATATGGTTTTTTTGGGAAGCTGTTGGAACAGCAGCTGTTTTATTATTCTGGTTATATAGAATCAAGGAATAAACACTCTTAGTATCTGAGCTGGAAGTGGATGCATATTGAAGGACTGTAAATACTGAAATTTTTGTTAGCCAGTGTTCTCTTATGTCATTTTAATAAGGAAACTGATCATACAGCCTTTATATCTTAATAGTTTAAAAAGAAATATAAAGTTTCAAGAAAAACATACTGGGCACAAGACATAAAAGCGTGAGTATCCTGTGAAGTTAGTTTTTAAGGCAACTTCTTTGGCTAGACCTACAATCTGTGCCTTAACACAAGGTGAAGATGAAATGAAGATGAAAAGGTATAAGAATATCAATTAAACACGCTTTAGTTGAGGCAGGTGGCAAGTTTATGACATACTGTGGTGCACACTAGGTATACATTGAATACAGGGGTAGACTTAAGGCTGAACTCCTCCAAAGTACAGAGTAGCTACCTCTCCAACTAAAGTCAGTGGGAAGGAGTGGATAGCACATAACATGTTAGAAAATCAGGTCCCAACATAACAAATACTTTTAGACCATGATGGACCAGATTGTGGTGTTTCCATAAATACGGTGTGACTCAGTGAAATCGGTGGAGTTTCTTGATTGTTTTTCAAATGTCGACTTTCTTTCTTTACTGCGTAAGTAAAACCTATTTCCATTGCAATTGCTGATAAACTAAAAGAAAGTATTGTTTTAACCTGAATTCTGCTACACTGAGCCTTACATAATGTGTGAGACTATGTGGGATCTAGCTATTTCTCTATACCATATGAATTCTAGTTGATGTTATAATTTATGTGAAATTGTTGTGCTGTAATGGAATGCTTCTGTGGGTGTGGAATCCACCATTTGCTGACAGGTCTGAAGCATGTCCTTCCCAGATTATCTTAAATGATAGGTTATTAGATTTTTACACACCACTTTCTCAGCTGGATATGCCTTGAGACAGTAGTTGACTGAAATCAGAACAACCAAGTTTTTCTGCAGGGGCCTGTAAAAGGAGAGTGGAAAACTCCGGCAGCAGAGCAAAGGAACCAGGTGGTGTTAATGGTGACATGTATACTTGAGGAGCTCATTGAGGTAGGGAAAGAAGAGAAAAAAGAGACAAGCATGCTTTCACTAGGTTGGGGGGCGGGGAGTCCAGTTTAACTGGATCTACCATAGTCAGAGGAAGTGGAATGACTTGGAAAGACTCCTTGATTTTGAAGAAGAAACATGAGTTGTACGCAAGAGAATCTGTGAGGCTCCCAAGAGCTCTGTCATGGCCCAAAGAACTCTCCAGAGCTGTGAGGAACCTGAGGCAGGGAAATGTATATACTATATCGGGGGTCTCAAACTCAAATCACCGCAAGGGCCACATGAGGACTAGGATATTGGTCCAAGGGCCACATTGCTGAAACCTTTTCATACAGCAGGACTACCAGTTTGCTTTATTAAAATTAAAAATAATTAATTGAGTTCAAAGTGATTGTAAATATAATTAATTTAATTGCATTTAATTGATTGAATTTGCATGAATTAAAATTTAATTTTTAGAAAGCTTTTTAATTAAAATAAAAATTTTAAAAGTTTTTTTTAAAAACGGAAAGAGGGAAGGAAGGGAAAGAAAGAAGAAGAAAGAAGGAAGGGAAGACAGTAGGAAGGAAGAGAAAGGAAGGAAGGA
>ML681967.1:2879302-2896747 GCA_007922195.1 Podocnemis expansa | reverse complement strand
AGGAAGAGAAAGGAAAAAGCAGTAGGAGAAAGGAAGAGAAGGAGGGAAAGAAGGAAGAAAGAGAAAAGAAGAAAGGAAAGAAGGAACAAGAAAGAGAGAAACAAATCCAAGGGAAGAAAAAGATGGAAGGAAGGAAAAGAGCAAAAGAAGGAAAGGGGGGGAAGGAACAAGAGAGTAAGAAAGAGAAAGAAAGGGGGAAGAAAACAAGGAAGAAAGATGGAAAGAAAGAAAGACAAAGAAAGAGACAGAAAGAAAGAAGAAAAAAAATGAAAAGGGCTGCTCGCAATCACAGTCCCTGAGGGGAGACAAGCAGCTGTAGCCCAGCTGTCAGCTGCACGCCAGGAGCCAGACAAGGCTGCTGCTGCCGGCACCCCAGGCACAGCCACGACTCCAAGCCATCACCGGGAACCTGCTCTGCACCACCACCAGTGCCCAGCCAGCCAAGCCGCCCTATCAGTGGGGGCCAGTCTCAGCCAGGGCCTGACTTGTGGGGGGCAGGCAGCGCTGGCTCGAAGAGGCCTGGCTGCTCTGCAGTGGAGGCAGGGAGGTCCAGGACAGAGGCTGGGAGAAACATTCTCTGCCTGAGCAGGGTGAAGTGAGGCTGGGGGTGGGGGGGACAGCTGTGGCCTGGCCTAGAAGTGCTGTGACAGAAGCTGGCACTTGTTTTAGGGCCTAGGCAATTGGATTCCCCACTGCTGAGAGAGGTGACAGATGAGAGAAGAGAGTTGCATGTAGAATGTGTGCTCAGAAGCCCAAAGCTAGTATCCATGCTTAACTCTGCTCAAGGCCAGGAAGCTAAAGGCACTTGGGAGTCAAGTATCTCTTCAGTGCAGTCTGGTGAATGTCCAGCAAGGGGAGCTGGACCAGATCTGTGACAACCTGAATTTTTTCTTGGGACCTAACAGTAGCAGCTCTTGAATGCGATTTGAGCTAAATGTTACCTCAAAAAATCCTTATATCAGTGGTTCTTAGCCTTTTTTTCAGCCAAAGTAACAGTAAAAGCAAAATCTTTGTTGGCTTGAAACTTCACCAGAATTGTGGATGTCATATATACTGGGAATTTCAAAAGGGATAGCCGTGTTAGTCTAGTCCAGTAAAAAAACAACAAGGAGTTGTGTGGCACTTGGGTGAGCACACACATTAACTCTTCTGTAGCCTTTTTACCATTCATTATTTTACCTGTATTTGCTTCATTCATTTCCTTTATCTTTATATCCTTTGACTATTTTTCAACTCTGCTACTTCTCCTTTTCTGGCTTTCACTAGAGGTTAGCATCCCTGTTTAGCATGTATATAAAGTATTGCATGTGTGTATGACTCAGTTCCCAGTGATCAACTCCTGTGGTCACACTGAGTCAATTGATGTATCGTAGGTTACTTGTGACTCAGTCTTCTGAGGTTCTGTTGCTCCTAGGATTTTTTCTAGTTTAGAAACAAGTAATGGGGTGAAGACCAAAGTTTCTCTTCCCTCCCTGGAGAGTGAAGCAAATATAGGACAAAAAAGAAAGTAGGGATTATATGCTACTCACTCCCCTGACTTGGGAATTCAGAAATCCCTCAGAGCCAGTTCCATGTGGTCAGACCTGGGAGACCAGGTCATGTGTGGGAGACCACCATGTTTTGCTGAGTGCCTTACATGGCATGTGTTTTTTCTAAACTGGAGGAATTTTACTGAAAGTTATGGGTGGTAGGAGCAGTCTTATTTTCTGTTCTGTGCTAGCCTCCACCAACAGGAAGAGAATAGAGTGTGAGATCCTTGTGTCCTACGCATACAGACCTTGTTTTGTAACTCTCGTATGCTTCATTTTTCTTGTTAATCAGTGTCCATTTGTGGTGAAGCTCCTGCACTTTGGTTTATATTCAAGACCATAAATCTTTCAAGCTTAAGGAGTTTCCCTGATTTGTGCTCCACCTTCCTGTATTTCACCAGGTCAGTGGTCCCTGTTTCTCTCTGTATTTAGCTCTGATCTGTACTTAGGTTTTCAGCAGCAGTTTGACTGCAACTCCTACTTGCTGCTGGGTCTTCAGTCTGCTAAATTGATAGGAAATGGCCTCCCATCGACTCAGTGCTACTCTTTTTCAGGGGGTTGTCTTAATCGGTGAATTTCCCAATTGATTGATTGGTGGTGACTTCTCTGCTGTTAAGTGTAGACCTGCCCTAATTTAGTCACCAGTTTGAAATAAAATAATGGTTGTAGTCGGGCCACCAATCTGGATTAACAATTGTCTTTCATGTACTTGCCAGAATTAGCTTCAACTCGTATAGCTTCTACAGGACATTTTTCCTTCTCCTCCCCCTCTCTCCAGTACCTTCAATCAATTTTTAAATGCTGTAGCCAAAACCACATAAGTAACAATTGTTGTAGAAGAAGAAAAAATAAGTTTTTATTTTTGTTTTTAAAATAAAGTTAAGAATCAGAATAAATATGGGACCAAATCCAGAGGTCCTTACTTAAGTTTTAATTCAGTCTTTACTCAAAACCCATATAGCTCATATGAGGATTTCCGTGAGTAACAAATAAAAAAAAGTACTTGAGGATAAACCAAAGGGCAAGATCTGTTGTGTAAGAAGGAACTATTTTCATATGCTTGAAATGCACTTTATGCCAACTTTTTAGAGTTAGTTCTTGTTGCATTTGTTGCTGCTAAGACTCATGAATAGGAAATCTCCTGTATTATCAAAGTGCTACCATTGAACCTTTGAGAAGCATTGCCAATGAACAGTGTGACAGTCTCCCATTGGGAGAAAGAATTTTCGTTCTTTTGAGTGTGTATTTTTGGTTCTGGTTTCTCATTTTGCAGATATGGCAAATATTATGAGACTATTTGAAAATAAAGAAAATATTCCAAATGGATATGCGGTCTCTTCTCTTGATGGCATAGAGCTAATTCCTGTTGGCACTGCACACAGATGTTCCCGCTGACCTCAGCACATCTCCTTGGTCAAGTACATCAATCAGTATTTGAATATTATCTTCTCCAGTTCAAGTCTGCAGTAATGACATCTCACTTAAATTTCAGCTAGTGTGGCTTTCTACAGCTCTAAGCCAGGCCTCACCAAACGCGGTGTACACCTAGGCACTAGCCCCAAAACTAGGGCACCTAGGCGTGCAGCACATTAAAGGGCCCCCCACCACTGAAATACTGCCACCACCACTTTTGACAGCAGTGTGGGGGTAGGATTCCTGTTCTCCACTGTTGGTAAAACACTTCTGTTGCAGACATTGGTGGCAGACATGGCAGTCCAGGGCACAGAAGCCCACTGCCATGTACACTAGCACCAGTGGTTGGGGCTAAGAAGCCCTGCTGCTGCTGGAAAAATAGCTGCATGCTGATGAAGGCACTAGCAGCCTTTTTTGGGGGGGACCACTGGGGGTATTCTGCATGGCAACCTGGCGCTTGGGTTTTGTCAAGCTCTGCTCTAAGTGTTATTGCTGTATTGTTTTTGACTGGATTGTGTGACTAAGCCTCCTGGCGTGGGTTGTGGAGGTTTATGCCTCTGGTGAGCAGATAGACACATTTATGCATAAATCAAATATCATGCCTCTGGATGCCCTGGCTAGCTTGGCAGCTGGCCTGCCAATTTCATGGGTGCAATGTATCCCCTGCTGCTCACTCTGCACGAGCCTGTGTGAATGGGGACACTGCCATGGACACAATCTGGCTCAACTTGCTTTCTTTTAGACGGGTGTAGTAGTGATTTTTGGCAGCACTGGATTTGGATAATCCTGGGAATCCCCAAGCATGATAACTAGTTTTGAGTTAGGCACCTATTCTTTGCCTTTCTCTCTTTATGGACTCTATTAGAGCAGACACAATATCCCCCAAAAGGTTCAGTGCTCTATCATAAAAGTTTCTAATTTTAAAAAACTCCCTGTGGTGTACAGAAGAGAGAATTAATTTTGAAGAGGACTATGCACAGTTGATCTGTTAAGTAACACAAGGATGATTTTGTGCTGAGTCAGTGCAAAAGTGCTATTTAGATAAGATTGATCAAAATGGGGAAAGATTAACATGGACAGCATGCAAATTAGCAGGAGGTGGAAGTTTTCCCATACTTTTCTGGATTATCACTAACGGACAAGAGAGACTCTGTGAAGTATTGAACAGAATTGTACAATCAATTCTAAAACAGTCTTAAAGTTTGAGAGCTTTGCATGATTGCAGCATGCTATATCATGGTGCATTAGCCATCTTAAATGATTTTGGTTTAGGCTAGAACTCAGAAATTGTGTTTTACATAGAGTAAAAATGTAAAAGTGAGAGTTGAGCATTTCTCTGATTGCTAGTAACTCAAAGGTATTTCTGAAAGTGTCCCTTAAAATGACTTCAAACAAAAAAGATTTAGTGTGAAATAAATTTCCTCTGAAGTAGTCCTCTTAGTGTATTTTTTTAAAGAAATGAGTGTGTGTTTTGGGTGAGAGCAGAAGGTGAGGACCTGCTTGGCTGTTTGGAAGTGAATTCTCTAAGATTAGATCTGACCGTCTCAGGTCCAAGACCAGTTCCAGGGATGTCTTTGCCTTTCTTTTGGAGATACATTTTATTGTGCTGTCCTTAAACATCTGTTTCTGCCAGTTCAGGTGTAAGGTTGTCTTTCTACTGGCAGGTGGGGAGACTCATCAAAGATGCCAGCTGGCTGACCATGCTCAGTTATTTATTTCCATAGTGCTTGGCAGGTAGAGGCAGCTTTTCTTTCGATCTAGAACAGGGGTGGCCAAACTTATGGAACTCAAGAACGACACAAGTTGATTATTAAACTTTCAAGAGTCGTACTGAGACATATAGCCATATACTTTTATTGACTAAACTGAATTGCTGACACTCTTCCACGAGCCACATTTTTACATTCAAGAGCCACATGCAGCTCCTGAGCCACAGTTTGGCCACACCTTGTTTCCCTTGGGGAGTCTCTCCATTCTATTCATTCCTCTATTTCAAGATTAAAATTGGCTGTTTTTAGGCTTCAGTCCTGCATTTAGAATATTGCATGGTAGTCTGTCACTAGTGCAGAGCCCCACTGTGGTGTAGATCTCCATATAGATGAAAGACGTCTCCCCCCCCCCCCTTATATAGACCAAGGTGCAGATTGGGGTCTTAGTGACAAACCTGTTTCTTCCTCCTCTGATTCGAGGCAGGTGACTGACCTGTCGCAGTGTACTGTTTGGGGTTCCTGTGAGCAGTTAATGCTTCCCTTTGGCCCATCCGTGGTGCAGTAAAACACTTCCACTATTGTAGCCAAACATTATAGTCTAGATCTGCACGGTCTTTTTGCCTATATGTTTGTCAGATTGGGTGTCTAGCTTTAGTTTTGTGCCTGTTCTACTTTATTTCAATTGGTAGGTTCTAATTATATGGCATTTTAAATGCTCATAAGATTAAATGAAACATGATGGATATTGGTTGAAGTTTAAGCCAAAAATTTACAGTTCTTAGGTTTTATTGTGTGGTGACTCTAGGGCTTTTTAGGCTATCACTGGTACACTGAATAAATAGTAAGAACAGATCTCTATTTTGCTTGAGTGTCTCCCCGAAGCAAAAGTGATTTGTGTAATGCTAAATGTTCAGTTTTTTTCTGCTAAGGTAATGCAACACATGAAGTATACTTAATTACATTTCTTTTTAATGTGGCTCAATAGGAAAAAGAGGAATGCAACTAAAATTTACATTTTTGTTTTTTTGGAAGGGGCAGGCGGGTGTATTAGGTATGTGACTAGTTAGTCTCAAGAAACATGGAACTAGACACCTTAGCAAAAAGCTTCTGAGATGGAAAAAAGAAATCTACTTAGCCTTATTGAAAGACATGATGACCCAGCAAATTAAAAACCAACCAACTCATACTATCTCCAGTTTTGCACTCACCATCAGATCTCTAGCATTGCAGCCACCATTCTTCTAGTGAAGATAAGGCTGGATGAGTGGTTCTGTCACCCATTTCCATACCAGGAACTTTGTCTGAATTAGTGACATACAGGTTAAGAATCCCTCGCCTAGATTTAAACCTCCTTTTCTGTAGCTTTACAGTATGATGCTTAATTGGCCAAAGGGACAATCCTGCTTCAGGGTTGCAAAACAGAACACGAAGGTCAGGAATCAAAATGGTCATCTCCTTTGTCACTGTGTAAAACACTCACACTCAACTGGGCTTCACCTTTGTTGGTAGCTTTTATTTTTAATCACGGTTAGCTTAAAAAGAATATCCCATATTTTTAATCAAACTTTTCTTTCCTTTGCTTTAGAGACGTCTGTTAGGCAGTGCTGTCTACTGATTACAGCAGGAGACAAGAAATTAGATTTCTTATCTCTGCTGGTTAGTCGTGGCATGTCTTCGGGTGAGTTATTTAAACCTTCCATGCCTCACGTTACTTATCTGTAAAATGGATAATGATGATGCAATTGCTAGCATAGCTTACAGAAGTGGTGTTTAGGCTTTTTTAATATTTGGAAGCACTTCTAGACTCCAGGTGAAAGACGCTGTTAATATCCAGAGGAGTCATAAAAGATGAGGTACAGATTTTTTGGAAACTGTTGTTACTGTTGTATTGGGACTCATAAGTGTTATTTTGGGCCAGCTGGATACAGAACCAGAGATGAATATGTTCTTTCCTGAACAGCTTCATTTTGTTGTTGCCAGAAGTTCAGGGAACAAAGTATTCTCATTGTGGCCAGTATTTTTTAACTTTTGACCAAATAAAAAGTTCGTACCATACCATATGGGTAGAGTGGCTGGTGCTTTAGAAATCTCAGGCAACTGGTAATATTTATATTGTGGTAGTTGTTCTGTAGTTCTAGCCAGAATCCGTGTAATGCCTAGGGCACTGTGTTCCTAACATATACAAAACCACAAGCCCTATCTCAATGGAGTGGAAGCGTGAACTCAGGAAGGAGGTACCGAGATGAGTGATGACAGTACATGTCACTTAAGGATGTCTTTCTGTATAACTTTATATGATCACTTCTTCATTTTGTTTACCTAGACGCTGTATTTGAGTGGGTTCCTTTCATCTTGTCTGTTTGCTTTGCTGTTCATTTTAGCTCTTAATTAATTTTCTCTGTTTTATTTTAATTTGTACCTCTTCCGTTTGTAATTATTTTTTTTAGCTGCTTTTTTCACTATTTATTGTCAGAGGCTGGGTGGCATTTTAAGGGGAGTCAGTCTCAGTCTTGTGTGATGTGGCAGTTAACTACCATTTGAAACTGATCTGGGTTCAGTTATAACTGGGAGGGTCAGGAAGAAGGAGATAAGCGGGAAGAGAACTCGGCATGTCTGTGCTTTGGGATCAATGCAGTGGGATTGATTTGAGCTAGCTGTGGAGACTTCCTCAATTGATCCTGTAAATGCTCTCTGGTCCATGCCATTAATCCACCTCCTCAAAGTGAAAGGATAAGGCTGTGTCAACTGGAGGGCCTCTTCTGTCAACACAGCGCAGTGGAAACATCACAATATGGCTATGTAAATAAGTTACTGGTGGCAATCTACACCAGGCCTCAGTAAATGGGGAGCATGTGGTAGAAGTCTTCTAGGATGAAAGGCCTTCAGGGAAAATGTCCTGAGAGTCCATCCCAGGCTAAGCTGCAAAGCAGCTCTGCAGTGCCCAGCAGTACAAAGGCTCTTCTTTTTAGATTTTTATTTGGATTCTTCAGCTGGACTTCTGTTACTCTGGAAAGAAGTGGCTTGACCAGGGGGCGGGGCCGCCAAAGATACAGACAGAAACAGACCACAATGGGGGCAAGCAGTGATCAGCAGGGGATATTAGAGACAAAGATCCCTGCAATGCCATGGTCCAATGCTAGGTGTGCTATGTTAGTGAGTGGAGCCATTCTCATCCATAGTTTGGCCTCTTACATGTTCCACTTGTGCACTGAATACCAGAGGGATGCTGTGGAGGAGGAGGGAGGATAGCTTCTCATCATGTAATTGAAGATTGAAAAGTATATGCACAGAAGACCAAACTACATTTTTCCTGCCTCCAGAAACGATGATGTGGGAACGTCTGCTCCATGTAGTTTCCCAAAAGGTGGGAGATGAACTGTGCTGAGATCACATGCTGGGTCCTGAATCTACAACCTGGTCTGCATTATTTTAGGCTGGTTTAACAATGTCGGTCAAGGATGTGAAATATCCACATGCCGCAGCAGCATCAAGCTGTGTAGACACCATGGGGTTGATGGAAAAATTCTTCTTTTGAGTAGCTTCTGCCTTGAAGGCAGATGGATTATTTACTTCAGTGGAAGAATCCTGCCCATCGGCGTAGGTAGCATCTATACAGAAGGGCTACTATAGCATGGGTGCAGCAGCGCTCCTGTGCCATGGTAGCATTTTAAGTTTAAACAAGCTCTAATTTGGTCTCCATCTGATCTCCTGTGGCAGTTGAGGGAGCTCCTGTCTTGTGCTGCTCTTGTGGGGGCCTGCAAGGCTGATTCCAGGTAAAGGATATGGTCACTGGAGAAAGCCCAGACTGGCTCTGATGTTGGACTTGCTAGAACATTTAGAGATTTTTGGCAGGTTGATTACCTTTTTCTGAAGAACACAAATGAGAGAAGGGGCAATAGTGGTGAATTACAACTTGAATAAATCTGAATAGAATTTCATGAGACAAAGAAAATGCATTTGCATAACAGGACAGGGTTTCCCTGTTGAACATGAAGGGAATGTTGGAAGCAGTGGAGGTTCAAATGCTTCTCAAAAAAAAAAAAGTTGCAAATTTTTTTCTTCCATGAGGGAAAGTGTTGATCAACTTAAATATAGCAGGTTTTATCTGCTTTCCCTAGAACTTTTGTACAGAAAATGTTTTATTTATAGACTACAACCTGTTTCTACCCTTATGTGCTTGATTCTTTTTTTACACTTGCATTCTTACCCCTCTTTATTTTTTATTTTGTTTTCTTGTTTGTCTTTCATACTTCTCCCTCCTATGGCTGCGATGAGAAGCCAATCTCCCAGGGTGGTACTAGAGCTGTAGGGAGGGGAAGGGTCTGAAAAGCATGATTTTGAACAAGAAGTGTGGCAAACCATCTGGAAGTAGTGTGTTCTATAAAAAAATGACTAAATTAACTGTGAGGCTTTGGAACATAAAATCATATGGTTGGAAGGGACCTCGTGAGGTCATCTAGTCCAACCCCTTGCCAAAAAAAGCAGGACCACTTCCACTAAATTATTCCAGCTAGGGTTTTATCCAGCGGGCCAAAGATGGAAATTCCACCACCTCCCTAGGTAGCCCATTCCAATGCTTTACCACCCTCCTAGTAAGAAAGTTTTTCCTAATATCCAGCCTCGACCACCTCAGCTGCAACTAGAAATCATTGCTCCTTGTTTTATCTTCTGTTACTACTGAGAACAGCTGAGCTCCATCATTCCTGGAGCATCCCTTCAGGTAGTTGAAGGTTGCTATCAAATCCCCCCTCAGTCTTCTCTTCTGCAGGCTAAATAAGCCTAGTTCCTTCAGCCTTTCTTCATAGGGCTTGTGCTCCAGCCCCTTGATCATTTTTGTTGCCCTCTGCTGGACTGTTTCAAATTCGTCCATGTCCTTTTTGTAGTGGGGAGCCGAAAACTGGGCAGAGTATTCCAGATGTGGCCTCACCAGTGCCAAATAGAGGGGAATGATCACATCCATCGATCTGCTGGCAGTGCTTCTTATGATGCAGCCCAGTATGCCATTGGCCTTTTTGACAGCAAGAGGCACACTGCTGACTCATATCCAGCTTCCCATCCACCAGGACCCCAGGTCCCTTTCTACGGTACTGCTACTTAGCTGATCGCTCCCCAGCTTGTAGCAGTGCATGGGGTTTTTCTCTCCCAAGTGCAGGACTTTGCACTTGTCCTTGTTAAACATCATGAGATTTCTATGGGCCCATTGCTCCAATTTGTCAAGGTCTTCCTGAATCTTCTCCCTGCCCTCCAGCGTGTCTACTGTTCTCCCCAGCTTGGTGTCATTCGCAAACTTACTGAGTGTGCAATAAATGCCATCGTCCAGATCATTAATGAAAATATTGAACAGAACTGGCCCCAGGACCGACCCCTGGGGCACACCACTCGTTACTGGTTGCCAACTAGACATGGAGTCATTGATTCCTACACACTGAAACCATTGGTCTAGCCAGTTCTCTATCCATCTTACGGTCCACACATCCAACCCATACTTCCTTAACTTGCTGATGAGAATGCTGTGGGAAACTGTATGAAAAGCCTTGCTAAAGTTGAGGTACATCACATCAACAGCTCTTCCTGCATCCACAAACCCAGTCATCTCATCATAGAAAGCAATGAGGTTGGTCAGCCACGATTTACCCTTGGTGAATCCATGGTGTCTGTTCTTGATCACTTTGTTTTCCTCCAGGTGTTTCAGAATGGATTCTTTGAGAATCTGCTCCATGATTTTTCCAGGGATTGAGGTGAGGCTGACAGGTCTGTAATTCCCAGGATCGTCCTTTTTGCCTTTCTTGAAGATAGGCACTATATTTGCTTTCTTCCAGTCCTCCAGCATCTCTCCCGTTCACCATGAGTTTTCAAAGATAATGGCCAGCGGTACTGCTACTTCATCAGCCAACTCCCTCAGCACCCTCGGGTGCAGGTCATCTGGCCCCATGGACTTGTGCACATCCAGCTTCTTTAGGTAGTCCCTAAGCTGATCTTCTGTCGCCAAGGGCCTCTCTTCTTCTTTTCAATCTGCCATGCCCAGTGTAGTGGGCTGGGAGCTGGCACTCGCTGTGAAAACTGAAGTAAAAAAAGCATTGAGCACTTCAGCCTTTTCCTCATCCTTCATCAGGAGGATACCTGCGCTATTCAGTAAGGGACCTACACCACCCGGATCCTCTTTTTGTTGTTGACGTACTTGTAGAACCCCTTCTTGTTATCCTTAACATCCCTTGCTAGCCGCAACTCCAATTGTCCTTTGGCCTTTCTGATTTTATCCCTGCAGTCCCGAGCAATATCTTTATATGCCTCCTTAGTCATCTGTCCAAGCTTCCACTTCCCGTAAGCTTCCTTTTTATGTTTTAGCTCAGTGCAGGGTTCTCTGTTAAGCCACACTGGGCGCCTTCCACATTTGCTGTACTTCCTGCTCATCAGAACATTTCTAGAAGTTGTAGAAAAATGACAAGAGTACTTTTCACATTTATTTATACATGCT
Organism: Podocnemis expansa; assembly: GCA_007922195.1. Lineage (NCBI taxonomy): Eukaryota > Metazoa > Chordata > Testudines > Podocnemididae > Podocnemis > Podocnemis expansa. The sequence continues at coordinate 2,885,621 of ML681967.1, read as the reverse complement.
GTAGTAACCCTTGGGGAGGAAGGGGTTAACACTCTGGTCAGGTGAGTCACAGGACAGCCAGTAGGAATGAAGTGCAGGTTTGTGAATTGAAACAGCAGCTTTGCCTGTACCTGTTGGGATGCAGCATAGCTCCTGGAAGGATCAGGAGGAGGCTAGAGGGGCCTGAGGAAGAATCCAGCAACATCCTTACCAAAGATAAGTTAAATTTGTTACTGACCAGGCATGGGAAAAACAGGGAATGTTTACTTAGATGCGGTCAGGGTATTTTCTTTGTTTTTGGCTTGTTTCTTGGATTTCTCTGTGCTGAGCACATGTACCCCCTCCCACTACCCTGTAACTACCTCAGTTAATTCCCAGAGAAGCAACTCTCTGTGTTTATTATCTGTTCTTTTTGATTAAAGAGTTTACCTTGTAAGGAAGTTCTGGTTCTGTGTTCTGGAAGGGCAAGAGGTTTGTGTGCATGTGCCTTAGACTGCACAGGCAGCTACTAGAGGGAACCCTGTTCCAGTTCCAGCTCATATTGCAGCTGGGGTCCAGTCAGTTTCATGAGAGAGGAATGGGATTGCAAGTACCTCACAGGGAGGAATTCCCAAGTGCGCCTTCCTGGGTCTCGAGGTTTTTTTGCATGTGGGTGGTGGCAGCGATACCACTCCAAGGCCAGGAATTGGAGGCCTTGGAGACTTTTAAGAGCAGGCTTTTAAGGCCAGTGGCTTTTAAGGCCTGTTGCAGGCCCCCACCTTCTGCACTCAGAGTGCCAGAGTGGGGAAAAAGCCTTGACACATGCCATCTATTTATTAAAGAAAGGCAGAAGCCATTTCTAAAAGCCTCTGTCTTCTGCAGGGTTTTCTGTAAAACCTTTAGCTAAGTCATTTAAAAATCCTTTTTTAAGTGTGTTCTTTATTGATGATTACTGAGGGAATGAAATAATGTTCTGCATAAATTTGATGAGTTCATACAGTTTTCTTTTTCTGCCTGATTTTGATATGATTTTTAATGATGCTGTCTGTATTTTCTCTATATGCTACAGACTTGAGGGTGAGTTTTGGGGGATTTTTTGAAGGCTTTCTGAATTCTTACAACCATGTTAAAAATGTAGGAAAACTTTTCAAGAAAGTAAGCATATTATGCATTAAAAATTGTGGAAGTAGCATTAACACCGTTTAAGTACATGGGATTGTCAGTAACAGCTTAGTGTTCTGTACAGAGTCAAAGAGTAGTCAGTGGTCCAGTAGTCAGAGTTGAGTGTTTCAGTTGAAAAATATATGTGGAGGGAGAAAAAAGGCTAAAAATTGATAGGAATTCTAGCAGCCAGAGATGTTGCTTGTTGCTTTGTGGTAAAACAGGCATAAAACATTTGATCTCTTATCAGTTGTAATTGCTTTTGTGGGAAACAATGATGTACAATTAATAAGACTGCGTAGTCCTAACTCGCTTCAGGCCTGAGATTGGATCAGATGCCAAAAGAGAGTCTGGAGAAGGAAGGTAGTACATATCTTCAACTCTCATCCCACCTGCAGTAGGAGCCCTATCGTCTCCTGCCTCTATGGGCTTATTACCCCCTTCCTTGTCCCCACTCCACATGTCTGCCTTGGAGTTGGACTTCTGGGGCTGATCTGGGGCTGGTGTCTCCATGGCTCCTCTGCCCGACCACAAATGCATTCATTGGCTGCTTTCCTGCCCTCCTCTGGCCTAGCTATCCCGTTGCCATGAAAGCTAGAAAAAAAAATAAACTGCTTGTTCTGGACTCCCTGGCTTTGCCAGTTAAACCCCTTGCATCCCTTTTTCCCCAGGCAGCAAAAGAAAAAATAAAAATAAAATACAAAAAGCAAGACAGGAAGGTGAAGAAAAAAAATTCTCCCAAAATGTCTACTACCCAACAAGGGGGGGGGGGGAGTGTCCTTTTAAAAATCCCAAGGTTTGTGCTTCTGGTTCAAAAAAGTCCACACTGCTATGCCACCATGTCAAGGCTGTTTCCCCACTCTGGCACTCTGAGTGCAGAAGGTGGGGGCCCACAACAGGCCAGAAAAGCCACTGGCCTTAAAGCCTGGTCTTAAAACTCTCCAAGGCCTCCAGTTCCTGGCCTTGGAGTGGTATCGCTGCCACCACCCACATGCAAAAAAACCTCTTGAAACCCAGGAGGGCGCACTTGGGAATTCCTTCCTGTGAGGTGTCCTCAATCACTTTTATTCCTCCCTCAGGAAAGTGACTGAACTCCAGCTGCAATAAGAGCTGGAACTGGAACAAAGTCCTCTTTAGTAGCTGCCTGTGCAGTCTGAGGCACATGCACACAAACCTCTTGCCCTTCCAGGACACAGAACCAGAACTAACTTAAAAGGTAAAGTCTTTAATCAAAAAGAACAGATAATAAACACAGAGAGTTGCTTCTCTGGGAATTAACTGAGGTAGTTACAGGGTAGTGGGAGGGGGTACATGTGCTCAGCACAGAGAAATCCAAAAAATAAGCCAAAAACAAAGAAAATACCCTGACCGCATCTAAGTAAACAATCCCTGTTCTACCCACGCCTGGTCAGTAACAAGTTTAACTTAATCTTTGGTAAGGATGTTGCTGGATTCCTCCTCAGGCCCCTCTGGCCTCCTCCTGATCCTTCCAGGAGCTCCGCTGCATCCAAACGGGGACAGGCCAGGCTGCTGTTCCAATTCAAAAACCTGTGCTTCGTTCCTATTGGCTGTCCTGGGACTCACTGACCAGAGTGTTAACCCCTTCCTCCCCAAGGGTTACTACACCCACTATCACTGGCAGATTGCTATCATGTTTTATCGCAAATCTCACAATATTTGGTGTCCTTTTCTTAAAGCTGTATCTTATGGAATCTTCTAAGTAAGTGAAGCGCTCTCTCGCTCTCTCTCGCTCTTTTTTTTAAATAAGTTTTTAGCTGCTGAGGTGACAAAAAATATGCCTTGAGTGTACCATCAAAGGATTTTTAAAAAAGGGCAACTCTTCCCTCATCTAATTGTGTGATTTTTACACAGCTGGGGTTGGTACTATTGCACATTGTAATAGTTTGTGAAATAGGTATGCAGCATATGTTTATGGACTGAATTCTTTGAAGTATCCAACTTCTGTTGGGTGTGGTGGAGAGGGATAGTGGAGGGGAACAGCATTTGTGCTTTCTTGTTATGGGCTGTCGGACCGCTATTCCCAGCATACTTAAGAGCAGCCTCAGAGCAGCTTGCCAGCAGAGAGTGTGACGTGGTGCTGCTGCTCTTCTGGGGCTGTTGGGGATTGTGGTATGCAAGCTGGTTGTATCAGTTGTGATTTTCCCATGGAAGATGGGGAGAAATGGTAGCCGTGTACCACTAGAGTAGAAGAGGTCAAAGTGAGTAAGAGAATCTGGCACTATGTTTTTCTCTCCATTTGATGGAAGGTACCTATCCTTAAATGTTAGGGTGAAACATAGTTACAAAAAAACCTTTTTTTGTTGTTGGCTATATTTTGTTTTAAAACCTTCTGCAAATTTAGGTCAAAATCCGGTGGTAATAAAACAATGAAGTTTATTCTGACTGTGAAGCTGAAAAATGAGCCTTTACTTATTGGTGAGTTGACATTGTTACAGAGTTTGATTGAATGCTTTTTACATGGTGGGTTGTGGTTTCAGCTGTTTTTAGGTTTGGATTGATAACTCTAGTTGCAACACTGATGATAAAACAGATGCCAAAGTAAGAAACTACTTGTTTGATATGCAGTGCCATCACAGTTTATTGAAGAATACAGGAATAATGTGAGGAAGTGCTTTGAATTGAATACTGTGAGACTTAAGTCAAAATTGCTTCTAATCCCTTTGAATTTGAGAGATCCCTGAGTGCCTTAATAAACTAGATGCCTCAGAATCTAGATTTGGTGGGAATTCAACACTTCACAGAAAAACATCACTATGGAAACATGAAATGTGTCTTAACATGTTTCATTCTCTTTGGAGGCAGAAGGAAAAAGAAAAAGTTCCTTGTTTCAGCAGCCTGTTTTGTAGAATTGAAGAGAGTGCTGGTGGTGTTTTTAAGAAAAACTTATCCCTTCATGCTGAGATGGATTGTACCCCTGAAGTAGGAAAAATATTGAAGGAGGAAACAAAAGAATGCTCAGATTCCCAGCAAAGAAGTGAAGGGCCCATAGGAGGGGAAAAATTGGATGTGCCAACTGAGAAAAGATGATTTAAAAGATTCATGTAGCTATTAGCTAGTTACGAGCCAGCAGTATTTTAAATAGTGTTGCCCATTACTGTGATCATGTTTTCCTATTTAATCACATTTCTTGTAACAAATCAATATTACAGCATAAATGGACATCATAGTTGCTTAATTTATTTGTAAAGTTTACTAACAATTTAAGTATTTACAGGTATTGGTGTCTGGTGCTTTTCTGCTTGGTAGTGTTTTGAAGCTGCTATAACTTTCTATGTTCTCTTTACCAAGATGAGCAAGTTGACTTCTTTTTCCCATATTTGTGGTTTTTAAGGTATTCCATTCTTTCACGTTAGTAACTAGCATTACATGTATAAAGGAATGGTTTCCACTACATCTTCTAGTACAGAGACACATGGGGAAAACAGCATGGGGAATCAGTCAGCAGACAGGACAGTGAATTGAAGGTCAAATGCATGTACTTTTCCCAGTTCTGCAGCTGACCTTGCCTTGTCCCTGTTTCCCCTATTACCATTTGTCTGTCTAGACCTGTCGTGTCTTTCAGCTTGCCACACTCTGTTCACAGGAGATTTGGTAACTTTGTGTGTGCTACAAATCATATGAATTTGTACCACCTGAGTTTTTTTACTTTGAGTGTTGGGAAGGCAAAATGAAGCTACCAAACTAAGTGAATCCTAGTGACTTTAACGCATAGCCAGACAATAGCAGATGAATTGACCTGGGCAATGCAGTATTTCAAATGAAAATATCGCTTCCTGGAGCTATTTGGCAAGGGAAGGGTTCCCTCAAAATGTATCCCAAATTCACTGTAAGCTTGGCTTAAGTTCACTTTCTGGGTTTATGGGCCTAGTAAATGAGGGTTTCATTACAAAATTTTTCTCAAAATAGAGCTTCTAGGCTAGGGAATACAGCTATAGAACAAGATGACATATGTTTGAAATCTATTCTCTTGATTTTAAAATGTCTGGGTTGTGGCCTTAATTTTCATTATAGACTTCACTCTCTTTAGCACTTCCAAACTGCAGTAAGAACAAACAAGGATTACAGATTTAAAAAAAAAAGATTAAACAGAGAATTTCAAATTCTTGCTCAAGAAGCTGATGTATCAAAATGACAGTACACAAAATTCTGAATGCTATTTTCCCAAGGAGTTGCCTTTTACTAATCAAATGGGCTTCTCTAATCATTTCCATGATTAAAATTCATATTACCAGAATTACATGAGACCTTTTTTTTTTTTTTTTTTTTGCTTTAAGGTATATTTTTATTAACCACCAGCATTTGCTAAACAACAAAAACCTGATGGAAAAATTGTCATAAAAACTGAATAAAAGTTAAAGTAAACACAGTAAACATGTGCATTGCAATCTTGTTTGCTGTTCAAAAAGCTTAAACTTCATTTGGTACAGGTAAAAACCAAAATATCTTTTAATCAGCATCAGTTTAACTTATTAAGTAATAGTTTGATTTATTAGAAATAATCTTACTACCATTTCTTTTACAAAAATGATGACAGTCTTTAAAATATTTACAAGGAATTGATATAGCTTATTGTTTGTGTTTTTTAGCACCTAGAGTCACTAACAAAGATCAAGGTTCCAATGTGCTAGGCACTGTACCAGAGGTGCCCAAAATTATGGAACTCAAGAGCCACACAAGCTGGCTGTTAAACCTTTGAGAGCTGCACTGAGGCATATAGCCATATTTTACCTGCTCCAAAATTATTAAGTTTAAAATTCATTGAACAGTGTTCTGGGGCCTGCTATTTTTATGGGCTCAGCATTTGGTGGGCCCCTAAAAATAGAAAATGAAGCCAGAACGCTGTGTTCCGGGACCCACTGTTTTTAAATGGTGGGCCCTGGAGTACAGCGTTCCGTGTCCATTTTCTATGTTTAGGGGGCCTGGAACACTGAGCCCTGGAATACAGTTCCGATGCATTCTGGCTTACATTAACCACTGCATGTAAGCTTGTGCAAAAAATAAATTTGTTAGCCTTTGAAAGTGCCATAGAACTCCTCATTTGTTTTTCTGAATTAGACTAATACTGCTACTGTTTTGGAACCTGTATTGGGTAGTATCAGAACAGCAGAACTGTGAGAAACTGTTGAAGAATGCAAATGCAAGGAGCCTGGGAAACAAGCAGGAGGAATTGGTAGTACTA
>ML681967.1:2861322-2878902 GCA_007922195.1 Podocnemis expansa | reverse complement strand
AGATGACCTCGTGGGGTCCCTTCCAACCCTATGATTCTATGATTTAAGAAAATCAATATCTATTTGTAAGGAATAGCTTGTTGAAAATGCATCTGGTGATCCTTGGAGTTCAGTTAACGATCATCCAGGCAGATAAATTACTACCCACCTTCCCAGCTCTGCGGGGAAAAAGACAGTGGAGGATTTGGAAGACTAGTTATTACATTGTTACTGTTAGCATCCCTGTAGAGAGTAGCTCCTTGCTGTGTGACTTAATGGAAGTAGATAGTGAGACTGTAATATAGAAAGACCTGGGAGAATGTAGGCTGAGAGCATTTAGATTTCAATACTCATGCCTAATGTTAGATGTCAATGCATCTGTAGCAAACATTCAGAGATGCTTTCAAGTGATAATGGAAGCAAACCAGACTATTCTGTATGTTCTCATCACAGGGCTGCAATGGTACAGGTGTCCCATTGGCTTAAATAGGGATAATTATTCTAACAGGAATTCAGATATACTCATAGACACATTCACATGTATTCATATAGATATCCTGGTTTTTGAAAATGATACACTGATGTGTGTCTCTTGTATCAAATATTTCTGTTGCTGAGTAGAGTAGTGGCTTGATAAATTTTACATGGCAAAGGATTGGTCTAACTGTTTTTGGAAGTGGATACTTTCCAATAACTGTAGAACTGGCATCATGAGGTTTTGTTTTTATTATATCTCTGACACAAAGACCAAAGTGAGCTGATGTGATTTCTGCCCTCCCCCCTGCAACTGCTGTCACTGCAAAGTCAGCTTGAAACTCTAAAGTCAAATGGCATGTAGTCTGCTTCTGTTGTATCTTCACCAGTTCTTAAGTTCCTGCTTAGCTGATAACTTGACTTTTGTGTGGCAGACTAGAATTATTTCTGTAGTTCCAACAGCAATAAAACTTGTTTGTCAGTGTAAGCAGCATCTATGAATCTCAGTACGTGCAGAAAACAGATCTAGACAGCAACTTTTACCTTCTGTACCTGCACTTACCAGAGATTCTAATAGTAGAATTGCACTGTAACTTAATTTATCTATGTCCTCGTGTAAGATGGCTTCTACTTCCCTAATTATATTCTTTTTCCATTGAAGCAGAAGAAGGAACATAAGTTGGGATACGTAACTTTATCTGTCTTGTGACCTCCTAATATATAAAAACATAGTGATATTGTGACCCCAGCCTTCTGGGATGACCTTCTGAATGTGCCAAAATCAGGGTGAGCTGCAAAACCAGGGTCTAAACCCCCAAACCAGTGACAGGTGGTACTTAAACCAGTCTCCCAGTCAGTAACAAAACATGCTTCTGATTCCCCCACTCTGGTCATAACCAAGCATAACATAATAGAAACAGCCCCCTTTATGCACATCAGCTCCTGTGGTCCCCCCTAGCCACTGGGTCCCTTAAAGAAATAGGTTCTTCTGACCCCAAAGGGCCAGCCACATCACCCAGAACAATATAGGCTTGGATATTACCCAAAATACCATGATGCCAACCAATCCTTTAGTAACTGTAACTAAAGGTTTAATATAAAAAGAAAAACAAACAAAACATGAGAGATGTTAAAGGGTGAAAGTGACACACAGACATACAAATGGTTGAGTCCATAGAAAGCAAGTCCTTGAAGAATATATAGTTTGCAGGTTAGTTCAGTTCCATTTGTATGCATCCAGCACATGGGTTGGTCTCAGTCCTTTGTTCAGCCTTGGAAGAATAGCTCCAAAGGAGGGGATTGGTTGCAGACAGACTGAAGACTAAAGACAAAATGGAGATGGGACTATCGCCTTTTATCACCTGCTCTGAGTCCTTGCCAGATCAAAATGGAGTTGTCATGTAGTCAGTCTGGGTGACTGGCCAAACAGATTTCTTTTTAGGCCCATTGCAGCTGGGAGTCCTCGTAATCAGTGGGCCATTAGGATGACAATAGTTTTGCAGACATCCAGTCTGGGATTGCTTTGAGTCAAATAACTTGGAGTACAAATAAAACAAACACATTCATAATATCTTTTACAGATATGATACCTACATATAAACAATATAATAATTCCTAGCAGATTACGAATTTTCTGTTGATACCAAACATGGTATATCACATGGAATATTGCAAATATAAAATAGTAATATGAAAGATAACCATAAAGAGTCCCCTGGATCCAGGCCGCATCACAGCTATTACCTGTAGTAAACACTATGGTCTTCCTTTTCACTGCTGTTGTCCTTGCACAACCCTACTATTTCAGAAATGACTAGCTTGTTTAAGGTTAGAGTGGCACCTTTTCCTTCAAGCATCTGCTGCCATAGAAATCAGACTTTTGCCACTAATTTGAGTGGTTCAGAATCTGAGTCTCTCGGAAAAGGCAGAGACCACTATAGAAGAAAAGACAGACTATATGTATCAGAAATTGGACCTATTATGACAATTCCTGTGTCTGTCTTTATGCTTTCTGTTTAAATAAATCACAACTCTGAAAAACAAAGTACATCCCTGGAGAGTTTTTAAGAATTAAGAAAATGGAACAGAAGGAGTAAATTGAATGGATTTTCAAGGACTTGATCCATCCTCCCACTGTTCACATTGCTTAAATATTTTTTTATGTCTTTTCCTCACTATAGTATCAAGTTAAACGTTTTAAAAGAAATCACGGGGGGGAAAGTCTAATGGAAAGAGAAGGTTGCTGTGTGTCTACTTAATCATTTCAGTACCCTTTTCCCCCTTCAAATTTAGAGTTGGCTTGGGATTATATTAATTATGTACAATTAAAAAACCTCTTAAAATCAAAGTTCAGGAAACTGAAACTGTATTGAAGAGTTATTTAAATCTTTAGTGATTATCATTGAAAAGTCATGGAAAAAAGGAGAGATTCCAAGGGGACTGAAAAAGGGCTAGACTGAAAAATATAGTGCCAATACATTAAAATAAAAATTAAGGACAACCTGGGGAATTGCAGACCTGTCATTCTAATTTCAGTATGTAGAAAAATAATGGAGCAAATATTGAAGCAAACATCTAGAAAAGGAAGTGATAAATAACAACATGGATTTGTCGAGCATAAATCATGTCAAACCACCATAACAGCTTTGTCTGACAGGGTAACAAGTCTTGTGGATGGTGGATGTGATAGATGTGATGTATCTTGAGTTTAGTAAGGCTTTTGATACTGTCTTGCATAATCATACCATAAACAAACTAGCTGAATACAACCTAGATAGCACTGCTGTAAGGTGGGTAGAAAACTGGTTGGAAAACTGTTCTCAGCAAGTAGTTATCAGTGATTCACATTTAAGTTGGAAGGGTATATTGAGTAGGTCCTACAGGGATCAGTTCTGGGTCTTGTTCTGTTTTGTATCTTGATCAGTAATTCAGCGATTGCACTGACACTGATCTCATGAGTCTCTAGCCCCAAGTCCCAGTGCTTGAGCCTTGGGTCCACTGCTAGACCACCTGCCATGGCGGCTCACTTACGTGGCTCAAGCCCTGAGTTGCAGCACTCCAAGCCCCAAGTCTTTTCTCGGGCCAGCAATGCTTCTGCAGTGATTTAAATAATGGCATAAAGAGCACACACACACAGTCTGCAGACGCTACCAAGCTGGGAGGGCTCGCTACAAGTCCTTTGGACAATAGGATTAAAATTCAAAATGAGCTGGAGAAATGATTTGAGGTAAATAAGATGAAATTTGATAAGGACAAATGCAAAGTCCTCCACTTGGGTAGGGACAATTAACTGCATACATATGAAATGGGAAATTATTACCTAGGAAGGAGTACTACAGCAAAAGGTCTGGGGGCTGTAGTGAGTTGCAAGCTAAATATGAGTCAACATTGTTGCAAGAAAAACTAATGTTGTTCCATCATGTTTTAGCTAGAATGTTGTAAGAAAAAACATGAGAAGAAATTCTTCCACTCTGTTCCACATTGGTAGGTCATCAACTGGAGTATTGTATCAAGTTCTGGGTTACGTTTCAGGAAAGATCAGAGGAGAGTAACAAAAATGGTTAAAGGTCTAGGAAAAAATGACATTTGAGGAAAGATGGAAAAAACTGGGTTTGTTTAGTCTGTAGAAGAGAAGACTGAGGGGAAGCATAATAGTTTTCAAGTACCTAAAAGGCTGTTTATAAGGAGGAGGGAGAAAAATTGCTGCTTGTCTTATCAGAGGTTAATGAGGACAAGGGGCTTAAGCTGCAGTAAGGACAGTTTAGTTTGGACATTAGGAAAAACTTCCAGTCAGTCAGTGTAGTTAAGTACTGTAATAAATTACCTAGGGAGGTTGTGGAATCGCCCTCATTGATGGTTTTTAAGAGCAGGTTAGACAAACACCTTTCACAGCTAGTCTTAGGTAGGGTTACCAGATACTAAAGCATGGAAAGGAGGACAGGGAAGTACAAAAAGGAGGATGTTGGATGACGGATGGAGAAAATGTAGTATTAATGAAGGGATTAAAGTATCATTTGGTGGCCTCCGGAACCCTCTGGCATGGGTGGGCCCCCCAATATGCATCCCCAGAATCCACCCCCAGACACAGACACACACATACGCAGACATACACACACACACAGAGCCACCCCCCAGAGCCCTTACCTGGGCTGTTTGCAGGCTGCCTGACGGGCTGGAAGCTGCTTCCAGCCACGAGCTGCTCTGTCCTGTAGGGGGAGCGATTCACAAACTCCCAGCCTGCCATAGCTGTCTGTTGGCTGGGCTTAAGGAGGAACAGGGTTTATGGTGGAGCCACCAACATGCTGCGTTCAGGCTGCTTATGCTATTTTTAGCAGGGCTCTGGAATGCAACGTTCAGGTGCGTTTCTCTATTTTTAGGGGCCCTGGAACACTGCCAGGCTAAAAATAGGGGGCCCCAGAACTGCAGTCCAGTGCGTTTCCCCCTTACTTTAAACCCTAGTATTGATGTAATATTCTTATGTTTTTAGGGGACCCTGGACCACTTCCCCCTAAAAACAGGGCATTCTAGGGCATACTTTAATCCCCGTAAGTACAAAGCCAAATGAAATAATATATTTTTTAAAATGTCTACTCGATGGAGGACATGACAGTAAAAAGGAGGACGTTCTCCTTTTGCCTGACATCTGGTAACCCTAGTCTTAGATAATGCATAGCCCTGCCTTGAATACAGGGGCTAGGACTTGATCTCTCCAGGTCTCTTCTACTCCTGCCTTTCTATAATTATATGATAAACAACTTGTAATTTTAAGTCGCTGCGTTGTTAATAAAATCAATATTTGGTACCATTTTCCTCCTGTCTGGTAGTCTACATACAAATCACTTACGGACAGTTTAGACTTTCTGCCAAGACCTTTTCTTATACAGAGCCATCTTCTGGATCTCATGGTTACTGTGTGTTTTTGGATCACATAATCATCATTTAGGCTTTATTTCACAGATACATATTTTGGGTTCTAACCATTTGTTTTCCTTTATATCCATCTTGCATTGTGTGGTGGTGGTGGTGGTCTTTTTTTTTTTTTTTTAAACCTTCTTTGTATGTTTTAACTCAAATACATTGTTCTTCTCTCTTTATTTGAGTCTGTTTCTTGCTATTTTAATAATCTGAGAGGGTAGTAGGCAGCCAGTGGGATGAAGGGGTCAAATAGTAGCCAGGATTAAACAATTTTACCACAAATCCAGCTCTCCCATCATCCTTCAGATATCAATAATAAATGCTTTTTAGGCAACTAATGGCTTTGGATTCCCAAAGGACTTGAGAAATTTTGTGCCCACCCCTGAATTGAATATCTGTTGGAGCTGGGCTCTTTGAATGTTTGAAAACCTCCATTACAAAGACAGGTTGAACAGAAATTTTAGACTTGTTTTTTATGTTCACATATAAAATATACCAGCTCCAAGCACCTGCCGTTGCCATAAACTAACTCAGAAACAGCATTAGTTAGTGGTCAGACCACATGATGCTCAGTTATTCTCATCTTCTCCAGCCCCAGAATTGGACATGAAGTTTCTGGTAATATGCTACTGGATCTACTATAATTGTTGTAATTTGGCAATTTAGAGCCAGTGGTATTAAAGGTAATTACTGGAGATATTGTTACTGTTGAGTAGTTATCTTGAGTTAGTTTCTTCTGATAGTGAGGTAGCTGGAGTCACCACAGGGAGACTTTTTCTTCCTTTCCCTGCATTCTCATTTCTACAGGAGATTCACTTCTTCAGATTTCATGACAGTTTTGAAAAATAGTTGAGAATCAGTCAGCTGTGCTGTTCCTGTTTGGGCTAGTCAAGTTTATTCAGTCTCTTTAAGCATCAGACAGCAAGCACTTTGGGAAATAGCAGACATGTCCTGTGTCTCTCCTACATTCTTTCCCATGGTTGATGTCTCTCTCTTATCTTCTCCACTCCTGAAGTTAGACTCTATTCTTGTCAGAAGAATTTGTCTAGGTGGCCTCCAAACTGTGGATGTGCCAGGGCTCTAAATTTGCTTCATTTAACATAAAATGTGCTTTGACTTAGATATTTTTAGGACACATATTTGATAATTCACTTGAGGAATAGTCTGGAGTGAGTTTTCAGACCTGTTCATTTACAGATATAAATGCTGCATATGACCTAAAAAAAATCAAATGTTATAGATGTATCAAGTGCCAGCTGGCTCCAGTATTTTTTTTCTGTGATGCTTTCTCATGTTTTATGAGAATTTTTCATTTGTGCCACTGCTGTTTCTATGCAGTTGTCTTGTTGCTATGTGTGTGTATATGTGACTATACAGTTAGTTAGCAGACGTGACAGCTGAAATATCTCTGTGGTAAAAGGCATAATTTCAATAAATTTCAGAAGTTGGTGTGATGATATAAATTAAATTAACTCTAAGCAGATGAAGATTGGCAATATTCAGTTTACCAGGTTTACCAGTAATCTCTATCAGTAATCTCTCAACAGCTTGAGATAACAATTAGGTGTGTAAAGGGAGAGAGGTAAGCAGTTATGGAGAAAGGGGCACATTTAAAAATAACTTGGCCAGAAACTGTTCACAAACTTCAGGTCTAATAGTTTAACAGTGGTGCCACACACACATAATGTTAGACACTTTACTCTTGCCTATGTCAAATGATATGCAGCTTATGTAAACAAATTTTATAATATGTTGTTGAAAGCAGTATTTAGACAAGTAAACTATAACTGTAACTATTTTTTCATCCTGGTTTTCCACCTTCTGTTTTATTTTCTTACTGTTTTTACATATTCTGATTGCTGTTATACCATCTGCATCCAGCACAACTCCAATGACTTATATTTTTTAATCCTTTGAGCGTAGTTTTGATAGGCTAGTTTAGGAGAGTTCTTTTTTAAGTTGTTGTTTTATAGCAAGTTAAAAATACCAGTTTCCTTGTTTCTCATTATTACTAGGACTCTTGCTTTTTCTGAATGTGTTTTTTTTTTCCATCTTTCCTGCAGAATTGCTTAGAAATGATTGTCACATAAGAAGTTGGCTATGGCAAGCAGGAAACGTCAAGGCACTACAACCAGCATGTTGGATCACAGGGTGATAGCTTGCCCTATTTCGTCTCACAGCAGGGAGCCCAAAAACGAGGAAAATGACACACCTAGTGAAGATTACTTAGAAAAGGAGGCAGAACTCACAGCCATCAGAGAAGGTAGCCCTAGTCTCGCGGAACATGAGTGCAATGATAATGGTGGTGATGGTGATTCCAGCTCTGACTATGTGAATAATACCTCTGAAGAGGAGGACTATGATGAAGGCCTTCCAGAGGAAGAGGAGGGGATCACATACTATATAAGGTATTGTCCAGAGGATGATAGTTATCTGGAAGGAATGGACTGCAATGGGGAAGAATATGTTCCTCATGAAGAACACCAAGTTGAAACTGATGAATGTCAAGAAGCTGTGGAAGAAGAATGGACAGAAACTAAAATCCAGCATCAGGGTGAAAGTGAAGTGACAGAAGGGCAAGACTACCAGGATAACGGTGTTCAGATTTTGGAGGATGAAGTGTCTTCGCTGGAGATTAAAGACCAAGAAGAGAACATACAGTACTGTGAAAATGAAGAAAGTTATCAGGACTATTACCAACCAGAAGCTAATGGTAATGCACATGGCATGTCACCCTATCATCCAAGGAAAGAAGATGCTGAGTTGGAAGATCAGGAAGAAGACATTGACCAGATTGTAGCTGAGATTAAAATGAGCATGAGCATGAGCAGCATTAACAGCACAACAGAAATGAGCCCAGAGCATGCTGGGACTGAAAATGTGCAAATTGACTATAAGGAGACTTGTCCAAAAGGTGACGCTGGTCATACTACCAGTCGACATGAGGGGAGGCCAAAATCATTGAATATTCCACCTGCTTCAAAGCATGTTGGAGATATGCCTAGAGTTTTTAAAACAAAGTCAAGAACTCCAGAAGACAGACAGAAATGGCCACAAGAACAGGTATGAAGCTGTCTCTTTCTTTCCCTCTTTTTTTAAAAGTAAGAAAACTATTAATCATCTAGATAGTAAGCTCTCAAAGGTATTTCATTAAATTGTCTTTATTAAAAAAAAAAAAAGAGAGGAAGTTTAAAGCATTATTTGCTCTGGATTATAGTCTTATATCTGCAACTATACTACTTAATACATTGAATTTGTTAGAAAATTGAGCAAGATAAAAGTCCACATCACTAAATTAGCGATACTAGATAGCCAGGTTTTATTGTAAAGTGTCTAGACATCTTTGAAGGTTAAAGATGGACATGTCTTATTTAAGTAAGTTTCCACATACATCAAACAAAAGAGTCTGGGACTGATGCAGATACATCAGGTTTTTTCATTGATTTTTTGCATGTGGATGACCTGCCAGAGATGAGGGCAGAAATGAGGGCCAGTAGTGAAGTGGTTAATGAAATTAGTTTTGGTGAAGGTCTGGTGGAAAGCCAATACCTATTTTTCAGTCTTTTGCTTTCTTGTCTATAGAATTTGAGTGTGGATCAAGGAATGGTGAATTGTAAGTCATGCAATAAACAACCATAGGAGCTATTTTCTGGTACTAGTGTTTCATTCCTAGCTAACAGGCCTCCATGCACCAGCATCACCATAAGAATTTTTGCTTTGTGGAAAGGGACTGAAAATTGGCCTTTAACAAATAAGTGTACTGAAACTTTTTGGTGGATTAGCCTGCCCTATGTTTAATGTTAGTCAAAATCAAGTTTGTTTTTTGTTGGGATGGGAAAAATCTCATATTAGACCAAAGAGTTTTGGCATTCCCTTACTGTACTCTTTATATTTGGGGGGGGGGGGGGGAACCACACACCCCCCCCCCCAAACACAAATGTGCAGCTATATTTACTGGCCACTAACATTTGAGGATAACTGATACCAAAAGCTGTTAGGGCTGCCTTGTAAACTTGCCTGTTTGCCAGAATCATCACTGTTTTTCAGGCCTGTAACACAGTGGAAATAAGACAGTATCACTCCTACTTTTAGATTTACAGGATTATTTTATTTTCAGTTATATCATAATATATTTTAAATTATGTCATAAAAAGAATAAACCATTTTCACTGAATCAGAGCACAAAGCCAACTTTTAATATTCAGGACTCCTTTTCTAATGAGCGATTCAGATGTGGTCATGAGATTTTTCTTTTTAAAGGTGTAACAATGGTATAGTCAAGAGGGAAGGTGAAACAGGTGCACTTTATAGTAAGAGAAATCCTTTATAAAACCAGAAACCATACCCCACAAGTAAACAGTCAGTCATTAAGAGCTAATTCTAATGCAGTAGTGTGGTACCTTCTGTGTTCCTGTGCTGCATGTTTGATGCAAGATGCAAGAATCAGGTTCAAAACTTTCAGAAGAACTGTGACTTTTTTTTTTTAAGATGCTATTTGTTTTTCTTAAAAGGTCTTCTGATTCATTTTAAAAATTGTATTAATTACTTTAAAAGCTTATGCTTTTTAATGTTGCATTGCTGCTACTGTATGAAGTATAAATGTATTGGAAACAGTCTCTAATTATAAAACACTGAATAATACTTAGCTACGTATTTATAGTTATTTGTTTATGGTGACTAGAGTGTTCCACTTAAAAGTAAACAGCTGAGCATGTATTTTGGTGACTGGCTAATACATACGCTTGAATACTTTTGTTTTTAATAACAATTTTAATTAAAAGTGCTTTATAAAGCTTCAAAAATATGTTTCCTGTTTCACCTTCACTGAAGTTATCCATCAAGAAAATCATAATATTTAAGTAGGTATTTCATGGTTAATTATTTAACTACAAATAAATTAAAATCATGACACTGTGGTTCTTCTGTGGGAGGAGGGGGGAGAAAATCTTTAGGGTTTAAATGTATGTCAATGAAGCAGATCAGCTTTTAATTTAAAAAAAAAAACCAACAAAAACATGCTGCTATTTCCTTATGAACAGAAGAGTTTTTTAAATAGGAGAGGTATAATGGGTTAGGATATCTACAATAGATTTAAAACACCTTTCTTTATGGCTGATTTTTTAAAAAAAAGTTAGGATCCAATTTTCTAACCTTTTTTCATGTCGAGGGACTCCAATGTAATCTCTCACATAATTGCTGCTGACCAGTTTGGCTAAGAGTTGAACAATCTGGCCATTGATGAGGAAGACAGTGATTATCAGACACATTAAAAAGATCTTATTTAGATTATTTTGCACTGCAAAATACATTTTCACAGGGCCCTGGGTGATGTTTCCTTACCTGGGTGATGTTTCCATTGCCACTGTTGAGAATATGGCCTGGGTAAGGATGTCAGGATTGAGCCCTTAATCTTTCAAAGCTGATTGTCAGAAAGAGCTCTTGAATAACAAAATTGTTCACTGAATCCATGGTTTGAATACACTTTAGATTTTCCTATATGATGACTTCTGGAATTTAGAATCAGACTTTTATTTGGACATCCTTTTGTTCTCTTAAAGCTTCTTCGGCATAGTTGAGCCCAATTATACATGTATTTATGACATCACATTATTAACAAGTGAGAGCTTTGGAAAATAGTTGTAACTGCCTGTGGTGTGAAGAATCATGAAGAGGACACAAAAGCTTCTGGACTGCCTGTCCAAGACTTAACTTAGTGGTATTTTAGCCTGATTCTTTGATTTGGATTTGGTTGCCAATAGCTCTGCCAGGGAATTTGGGTTCTTGCCCAAAACCAACCACAGTTTTAAAATAAGGGACCTCTTGGGTTGCCCAGTAGGAATTGTTACACAAATGCTTCGAACTATTTTATAAAAAACCTTTTATTGCAATAAGCATAAATGATAAGCAAAGAATTGAGAGAAAGTTAAGCAAGCAAATGAATAGCTAGATTACAGTTGACTTTTATTCTGATCCATACAGGCAATTTTATGCTGTTTATATTTGAAACTATACTAAGATTTATATTAGGTACTTCAGGTTAATATGCTCACACCCATGCCCAACAACTTTGTCAAGAGAAATGTCCAGTTCCTGGACTTGACAAAAGGAGTGGAGGGCTTGGCAGTACTGAATAACTTAAACTGGTTAAGCAAAATCTAAATAGCTAGTAGGAAAAGAGGTTGGGCTGTCACTTTCTCTTAAGCTAACAATTGAAGATTGCGTTGAAAAGTTAGATAGAAAAAGCTAAAAAGTTACCCCAGAAACAGGGTTAGTCTCTTTATACCTTGTCTAGCCTGGGTCAGTTTGGGTCCTCCTCTTATACCAAATATGAGGCCTTTACTCCCAAAATTGTAGGGGTACATCCATTCTATTGGTTACTGGGATCGTGTGTGTGATTGACACATGTCCTTCTTCCAGAATGTTGTTCTATCTTCCACTTATATTATTTCTAGATATTCTTGTGGGGTTTCTGGTGTTTTTTATCTGTTTAGGACCAGAACTGGCAAGTCCCTGGTGGTTTGTCTGCTGAGCTGAGTTTCATGATCAAAATATAGGCCTCTGGTTCTTTGCACCACTGCTCATCTAACAAACAGGCCTATCTGTGCCAGCATCTCTAAAGTTAACTTCTAAACTTCTATGCTAATTTATAACTGTTTTCCTTAGCTGGTTCATGCAACTTCTGTATAATTGCTACACAAGCCTGTAAAGGTACTTTGTATTCCGGCTGTTAAAGTAAAAATGTCTGTGCTAACTTATGAACTTATGCTAAGTCTACAAATTGAGAGCAACAAGATTCCTTAAACCTATGGCAAAAGAAACATATATAATATATAGGAAGGTAGATGCATGTAAGCCATGCATAGGTTAAGCTAGGTGCTCCACTATTTGTTCGCCCTTTGGACCTATGCACTGAAACTTTTCCTTGTAATATTGGAAATTCTGCTGAAATTATTGATGCTGTATGCCATGTAGTAGTAATGTGGTGTGCTCTGCTTTCCCAAATCACTTTTCAGCCAAACTGTTGTCAAGAAGAGAATGACCACCAATACCAGGCACTAATCTTCTCAGCATTTCATTGCTCTTGTACCTGTCTGTTCAAATGTAAGCTCAAGTGTGTACTTTCTAACGTCCACTGGCACAGCTGTACCAATAGAGCTGTTCTGCCGTAAGAGCAGTCGTGTAGCCACATTGTGCTGATGGGTGGGAGAGAGCTCTCCCATCACTGTAATGGAACCAGCTCAAAGCAAATCAAGATATATTTGATGAGACAAACCATGGTGTCCTTATTATGATCATGGTTACCGCTATCAACCTCTGACCTGATCCTAAGGTGTACTATGCTGTACTGTCACCTCCAATTTCATTTGAAGTCAAGGAGAAACAGGATCAGGCTTCTTGCATGGATGCGTATGGGTTTAAAAGTTCTTAAAGTGCTCTGTTGGCATGGTCTGTTTTCAGGTGCCAAGTTTGGACCCTGTCCTGCACAGGTACCGGTGTGCAAGGTCCTTAACACCTACACAGAGTCCCAGTGACTTAGCTAGGGAGTCATCCAAACATGAGTCAGACCATGTTCCTGTGCAGCCTCAGTTCTCTAACTATTTAATATAAATACATAATTTAAATAATGGATGTTTAGTTTTCTTTTTAAAGTGAACCTGTGCTTCACTTGCTTATGAAAATGTCACGGCTATTATCATAATGACAGGGAATAATTAAAGGCAAGCTGTCATATTGTGAAAGCTCCAAATTGACTTGCCATAAAACTGTTTAAAATTATCCAGTAAGTGCTTTGCATGCTAAATATGTATCAATTTATTTTCGATTAGTTTGTTGAGAATTTGTTTGACATTCTTTGTTTTGTCATATCTTGTGTCCTAAAAGTTTTTCAGTCATTAGGAAGAAGTTACCTTGAGTTACATGGTCCAAAGATGTAACTCTAATGTTGCAGAGATCTAATAGGTGGATATAGAATACCTTACAGCTCCTCTCAGTAGTAGGTTCCAATCTTATCAGAGTCAGGCTAGCCCTATCTCTTATAAGTGCTTTTAAATGATGCATGAAACCAAAATTGTGTGTGAACTTTGAAGAGCCCTTTGATAATGACTGAGCTAGAAATGACCACTTAGTTCTGGTGCTTCACATGGATATTCTTCTATCTGTGTAGTTTGTATACCAAGTGAATGGTAATAGTGACATGAAATTTCATATTATGCTTTCCAAGAGCAACCTTAACATTGATCTGCAGCACACATTTACACACCCTTCAAAATAGACAGCACTAATAATACAATATATTCCAGAAAGTCCAAGATAAACATTAATAAGTCGTGTGTATTTTAAGAATTGGAAGTGGCAAAAATGGTGAGGAACGGAATTTTGTTTTAGGTTTTGGGGTGGCTAAGTTTGCTCTCAGATGCTTGTATTTTTCATTGGCTTCAATGGATTTGTGTGTGCTTGTCTCTAAAGGTTCATGACAATCAGTGTAGAAAATGATCAAATGATAACAAAATAGAGGAAGCTGTTGCTTATGATAGTTTAACTCTATTCATAGATATGTTACATGTACTCAAGTCAGTGGGATGTGTAAGCGCGTGTGGGCAAAATATGGGTCTACCTCTGTTAATGCATTATGTATATCTGCATTAAAAGCAGAAATAGGAGTCTTTTCAAAGGACTCTTGAATGCACTTAAAATGCACTGGTGTTCATGCATATTTTCTAGAGTTACTATGTAGCAACTTTTCCCTCCATATTATCAGCAGGACGGACACTTATTTTGTGTAATTTCAGAGACCTATGAAGACTACAGAAGTTCTTAACACTGAATGTTTGTCTTTCAATGGCAGTTTTCTAAAATATGTTTAACAACCTCTCCAGCTTGTGAATATTTTTGTAGAATCAGTGTTGGAAGGGACCTCATGAGGGCATCTAGTCCAACCCCCTGCCAAAAAAAGCAGAACCACTCCCACTAAATTATTTCATCTAGAGTTTTATCCATGTGGGCAGTAAACATCTCTAAACACGGAGATTCCACCACCTCCCTAGGTAGCTTTACCACCCTCCTAGTAAGAAAGTTTTTCCTAATATCCAGCCTCGACCTCCCCAGCTGCAACTAGAAACCATTGCTCCCTGTTCTATCCTCTGTTACTACTGAGAACAGCCGAGCTCCATCCTCCTTGGAGCATCCCTTCAGGTAGTTGAAGGTTGCTATCAAATCCCCCCTCAGTCTTCTCTTCTGCAGGCTAAATAAGCCTAGCTCCTTCAGTCTTTCTTCATAGGGCTTGTGCTCCAGCCCCTTGATCATTTTTGTTGCCCTCCGCTGGACTCTTTCAAATTTGTCCATGTCCTTTTTGTAGTGGGGAGCCGAAAACTGGGCAGAGTATTCCAGATGTGGCCTCACCAGTGCCAAATAGAGGGGAACGATCACATCCGTCGATCTGCTGGCAATGCTTCTTGTGAGGCAGCCCAGTATGCCATTGGCCTTTTTGACAGCAAGAGCACACTGCTGACTCATATCCAGCTTCCCATCCACCAGGACCCCAGGTCCCTTTCTGCGGTGCTGCTACTTAGCTGATTGCTCCCCAGCCTGTAGCAGTACATGGGGTTTTTCCATCCCAAGTGCAGGACTTTGCACTTGTCCTTGTTGAACAAAATGAGATTTCTATTGGTCCACTGCTCCAGTTTGTCAAGGTCTTCCTGAATCTTCTCCCTGCCCTCCAGCGTGTCTACTGTTCCGCCCAGCTTGGTGTCATTCGCAAACTTAGTGAGTGTGCAATAAATGCCATCGTCCAGATCATTAATGAAAATATTGAACAGAACTGGCCCCAGGACCGACCCCTGGGGCACACCACTCGTTACTGGTTGCCAACTAGACATGGAGCCGTTGATTCCTACACGCTGAAATCGTTGATCTAGCCAGTTGTCTATGCACCTGACAGTCCACGCATCCAACCCATACTTCCTTAACTTGCTGACAAGAATGCTGTGGGAAACCATATCAAAAGCCTTGCTAAAGTCTACATTTTGCTACATTCTACATATTAGTTACTCCAGGATCTGAGCTCATTTATATAGCTGCCACATGTAAAATAGCCACAGGTGCAGATTTCATTTAGTTTTGGTTTGTAATTTAAAGTGATGCTTCTAAAACGTAATCTTCACACACACAAGTTGGGGGTGGTCAAAAACTCTGCTAACAGCAGTGAGCTCATCTTAGTTATCCACCTTTGTGGGTAAACAATTATGACTTCAGTCAAGTATCTCTCCTAAAGAAAAACGCTAGACCATCTGAACGGCTTGTGGAACTGATGATGTTAATGGGCAGTTTGTCTGGAAAACTGACACCACTGTAGGGCTTTCTGATACAAATATTTTTACCTGTCTGACTGTAGCCTATAGTTTGGAGGCCTCTTTAACTCAAATCAAACTGTATCCTGAATCAGAAGAGGTTATTTCTAAATCCGCAAGATCCAAAAGTTGCTTAACTATAAAACCTTTACTGCTTGCTGTTGGAGGATTACTAAACAGCCCATTCAAAGTGAAACTTAGGGCAATTTAGTAGTGAACTTAGTGTAGAACCTGCCCTGTCGTTGGAAGGCATTCCTTGTATGACAGACATCAGTGAGGACCCCACCTGTTCCTGTCTGACCAGTAGCTCAGTTCTATTGCTCTGCTCATAGCTATGAGCTTCTCTTAGTTTCTGATAACCTTGCCTCTTTGTGCTTACATGTTCAGAGCACATCTGTGTAGAGGGGGAGTTAATGTGCATTATTTATTTATAAATATTGTATGCAGGTCATTTTGACTGGGTGATGTTATTCTGCCTTAGAGCATAAGGATAGATCAAAGGAGGCTATAAGGGGAGGAAGTTGTCTTTCCATGCCAAGAGTAGCCACATGAAAATGACAAGGTCAGGACAGACTGCAAAAAGAGAGCAAATTCTCCCAGCACTTGTGGGTGACACTGAAGTGTCTGATTTCCCAACCAGCCAAAAACAGTGCTTCTGATTCCCCACACTCATCATCAAGAAACCAAAACAAAATAATAAACAATCCTTGTTACTGCATTTGTCTCTGCCTTCTAATCAGCCACTATGTCCAGTAAAGCGATAAGTTGCTTAAAGGTCCATGCTCTTTACCAGAGAAAGTTCTCCTGACCCCAAAAGATCAGCCACCTTACCAAGTCAATGTAAGTTTTTATCTTACCCAAAATACCAAGCTGCAGCCAATCCTTTATTAACCGAAGCTAAAGGCTTGTTATAAAAGAGAAGAAACAAACTATAAGAGAAGTATTAAAGGATTAAAGTGATCAGATATGTACAAATGATTAAAAGGTCCAAAAAATTCCCGTCTCACCCCTATGGGTGGTATGTGTCTTCCTCAACCTCGGGTCCTCTACCAGAGGCCTGGGAGTTTGAGGGTTCTGCACAGGATCTTAGCTGTTCCTAGCACTGCACTCTTCTGGACAGAGAGCTCTGATGTTGTTCTTGGGATCTGTTGGAGCCACTCTCCCAGCTTAGGAGTCACAGCCCCGAGTGCTCCTACCACGACTGGGACCACTTTGGCCTTCACTTTCCACATCTACTCTAGTTCTTCTTTCAGGCCCTGGTACTTCTCCAGCTTCTCATACTCCTTCTTCCTGATGTTGCTGTCACTTGGCACTGCTCCATCTATCACCACCGCTGTCTTCTGGTCCTTGTCTATTACCACGATGTCTGGTTGATTGGCCAGTACCTGCCTGTCTGTCTGGATCTGGAAGTCCCACAGAATCCTAGCCCTGTTATTCTCCACGACCTTCAGTGGGATCTCCTATCTGGTCTTGGGAGGGTCTAACCCATACACTGTGCAGATGTTCCTGTACACAATGCCAGCTACTTGGTTGTGCCGTTCAGTGTATGCTGTTCCTGCCTGCATCTTACATCCTGCCACTATGTGTTGGACTGTCTCTGAGGCCTCTCTGCACAGTCTGCACCTTGGGTCCTGTCTAGTGTGGTAGACCCCTGCTTCAATGGATCTGGTGCTCAGTGCCTGTTCTTGTGCTGCTATGATCAGTGCCTCAGTGCTGTCTTTTAGTCCAGCCTTTTCCAGCCACTGGTAGGATTTCCCAATGTCAGCCACCTCAGCTGTCTGTCGATGGTACATCCCATGCAGGGTCTTGTCTTGCCATGGCACTTCATAGAATCATAGAATCATAGGGTTGGAAGGGACCCCACGAG